>PVJD01010318.1:0-54758 GCA_004026545.1 Mormoops blainvillei
TTTAGGGCAGCTCCAACTCTGAGCTTTTCGCCCAAAATGTCTGCTCAGGAGCCTTGAGATTGAAAGGTCCAGCTCAACTCACCTCTCATTTTCATCACGTCTTAGATGTGTGACCTCTGAGTCTGTTTCCTTATATAGGAAGTGGGTGTGATGATACTAACTCTTGAGTACTAGAGACTGGGCAGGTAAATGTCTAGCACAGTACCTGGCTAAGAGTAGCTGCCTACCTGGGCTTCTGAGGTCACATCCAACTTGCACAAGCCTGATGTAGCCATTGTGCAAGTGAGTAAAAACCCTGCTGGCCTCCTGGTTTTCAGTGATGACTGTCAGCTGCCAAATACTGTTCTAGACCATTTGCATGTTTAGTTTATTTAAACCAGACGCCATAAATCTAGTCCTCTATTCCCATTTTACGTATGAGGCAACTGAGAGAGGTTGAATGAGTGGGTCAGAGCCTCGCAGCTACTTAGTAAGTAGCTGAGTCAGAATCATCCCCAGGACCCTCTGACTCAGCTGCCCATTCTTCTGCCATGCGTCTGTGCCCAGAGCTTCTCCAGAAACAGCTTTCTCCTTGTCACTATAGGCCACCAGCAGACTGCTGACTCTGAATGCAGATACCGTCACAGTAATTAGCACCCGCAAGAACTTACTCAGTTTCCTTGAGTGTTGCTTTCCCCTTTCCACATTGACAGGGTATTCTCTTCAGGCCTTCCGTTGTTAAAGATGAAGTGCTGATGGAGATTGAAGCGTCCGTGGCAGTGATCATGTGACCCCCACGACTGTGGCTGCCACCACGAAGCAGCATCTCTGTCCTTGTTCTGTCTTTGCTGAGAGATTGGAAGTGGGGGCCCTCCCAGTACACCCACAGGCTTCCTGTCACTTACATAAAGGAGTCGGAGCTTTCAGAAGGGTGCTGAGCTGAGGAAGGATTCCGCCCTCCTCCTTTTTTGGGTCACTGGCCCTTATCAGGCCGGACACTTTTTATTCGTTAGATGGTTTGCGGTTGCCCCTTTGCCACATGTGCTGCTGCCTTCCTGGACCTTGTTGCACTTGCAGTTAAGACTCATTAGAGGCCCTGTCTGTCACAACGTGCGTAGAACCCACCTATGTAAGGCTTCGCGAAGGGGGCAGTCCAGCCCTGTGCCGCCCCCGCCTCCATCACCTCCCATCCCCTATGTCCCGCAGACGATCATCAGTCAGATTCTAGGTGCTTGGTGTGCAGGAGAAGAGGTATGAACAGCACTTGTGAAACTCCAGATTTTCAGGTCCTGGTGGGCCTGTTACCTTTTATGTAATTGAAACCTTTGAGCCAAGTCCAGAATTGATGTTACAGATGGCGGTGGTAGGAGTTTTGTCAGATGGAGGCTTTGGAGTAAGTATCTGACAGCAGACCGCTTGGAGGAGAGATTCGAGCCAAATACAGAGGAGATTTAATTATCGTTAATCTCCCTCTGCTCTGTCTGGAGTGTATAGGCACACTTAATTACTATTGACTGGAAGCTAAAACAACACTCCTGGTTCAGAACAAAATTCTGTAGATTTGCCCCAGGCTGGAAATGGTTATCCTTCATACAAGTGGATTTTCCCCTTTCTGTCTGCATGCTGAATACAAGTTGGGGTAGAGAGGTGTGTCAGGCACTTTAAAGTTGCTTACCACTTCTTCCTCGACGTGTCAATACCTGTTTCATAGGCCTTCCTACTTCTAAACTGTATGTTAGGAGAAGCCACGTCTCCAGGTTGTGTCACTCAATAGGAGTTGGCTTAAAGCACTTAATGTTAATTGTGTGCCATCGTTTTGTATTATTAGCACCAAGGAGCCCTCTGGCTTCGAAGCACCTGTGGAATGAAATAATACTCGTTCATGTCCCCAGACCCTATCCAGTGGTCACATCGTTGATGCTAAATAAATATTAAGTAGTGATCCCATAAACCCACCTAACCCCAAACTCTGAGAGGAGACGACTGTCTGTCATACTTTCTGAGCTGCGTGATCTGAGGCAGAGAGATAAGAGGGGGCTGAGATGTTAACTAGGGCGACCTCAGCCCCACGTCCCAGGGGTGGTGGCTCCAGCAGGTGGCAGTACATAAAAAGGCAATAAATCACTGTAAATCTTTAAGATCACCTTTGCTGGGCGTGGGTATACACTGAGTATCTGGGTGGCCTTGATAAGCTACTTAAGTTCTCTGTGCCTCAGTTTCATCACCTATACAGTGGAGAGAATTATGAATTTACTGCCTCATTCTCAAAGAGGGCAGCAGTGAGGATTCAGGGAAGCAGTGTGGTTAAATAGCTTAGTGCACCGTTGGGTGCAAACCAGTGCTCAGCGGATCAGTGCTAATCACTGTGTCAAAGGAAAAAGGTGGTGGTGGTGAACCTGCCTTATGAGCTTTATGACAACATGTAGTGAGCAGAGGAGAGATTCAGTAATCAGAGCAGCTTGAATTCTTTGTCTTTTTCCGTTACAGTTCAGCTGTCCTTTTCAGGAGGAGTGCACCCTGCGTTTTCCTCATTGGCCAGGGCAGTAGGTGAATGTTTCCTGACCAGGCTCTAGGAGCGGGTGCAGTCTTCCAGCCAGGGATGGGGCAGTGAGACTGCTCAGATCTCCTCACAGGAGCAAGTGGGCCGTAATGCTGTTACCTCTAGCACTTTACCCCTTGGTCTTGACAGTGAAGGTGTTAAGCTGGGCTTGTGGCATGTGAAAGAATGGCCTCTGGGGGTCTGGGAGAGAGGCAGGGGCATTGGATGCAGCTCAGGCTGTTGGAGGCCAGTGGAGACTTAGTACCACAAGCCCAGAGTGGTCACTTTTAAAGATTGCTGCCCACCCACATCCAGCCCGTTAGGTGAAGCTCAGTGAACAACTATTGCTGTTACCCCACCCTAGATCACCAGATTATCCTAACAGCCTCTGGACCCCTCTGCCTGTCGCTCCCCTCTCTGTAGCCACAGTAATGTTTCCAAGATGTAGTCCTGATCATGACCCTCCATGCCCTTCATGATTCTACTCTGTCATCAGCATTGAGCCCAGAGAACAGCCTGTGGGTTAAGAACCCTTGATCTGGCCCTGTCCGCCCCCTCCTGACTCACCCAAGGCCCCTCTACGCCAGCCATCCCGGCATGCTGTAGAGTCTCCCAAAGACCCCATGCCCTGTCTTGTTGGATCTTTGCACATGCTGTCTCCCGTACTGGGGACACAGCTCCACAACAGCCGTGCTTGGGCCTCACTCCCCACCGTTTCACTTCGTCACGCCAGCCATGGTGCCCACCTGTAATCTCAGTTGGAATTGCTTAATTAGGTGATTCTTCCATTGCCTGTTCAGCTCCCTGAGGGCAGGAATCTTGTCTGCTTTGTTCCCCTCTGTATCCCCAGTGTGTGGCATGCAGTAGGCACTCAGGAAGACTTGGTCAGGCCCCTCTCAAGTGCTGGTGCCTGCTGAAGCACTGGGTCAGGGTGCTAAGTAAGATAATATTTGTATCTTGAAAGAGTTTATGGTCACGAGGGAGACAGATACCCAGATGGGTATAATTCCAGGATCCCAGTGGAGAGGAGCACAGCACTGTGGAAGCACTACGTGGGGGCACCAACCCCACCCTGGTGGGTGCATTTCAGGGAAAGCTGCTTGGAGTACGTGAAGCCTGAGTTACCCCCTAATGGAGTTGATAGGAAGGGAGTTAGCTGGGCAAAGATTGAGTAGCAGCAGTGTGTTTCTGTCCAGATTACAACCTGTGAATTGATACCTAGTAAGCTTTGGGCATTGGTTCAGGTCTCTTGGGTCCCTTGCCAAGAAGCAGGTGCTGGGCGTGCACTCCGGTTTGCTGAGGATGCTGTTTGTTGCCAGTCAGACTTTTGAGTTGGATAAGGGAAGGGACAGAGATCCATTGATTATGCGCAATTTAAAGATCAGAGCTGGGAAACGTGCCTGTTTCCTAGATTACCCCATGTGCCCGCCTGCCTTGGGAAGAGTGCACGTCAGTCCTTTCCTGGGAAGCCGTGACCTTGCTTGCTCTGTGGAGACCAAGTGCTTTATGGAGCTGCCGGTGCCACCTGCCCTTATCTTGTGTGATCTCACAGGGACCTAGGACTTTCCGAATGAGATCATCCAGGCACTCTGTCAAGTCCTGCTGCCTCTTTCACAGCTCTGGTCAGTAATAGCCGCTGTTCCCAAGGGACTCCACAGTCAACTCCTGACTTTCCATTTTTCCTAAACTTTTAGATTTTGGTGGAGGAGAGGTCTGCAGTGTCTTTCCCTGATTGTTGTTACCCTTAGAAATAAATTAAGATTTGTTAACTGTTCTCCTAACTGCTAGGGCACTCAGGGTATCCTCCAAACTAGAGTTAAATTGCCTGTTTAAAAATCTTGTGCCCCAGCCCCGCCTGGCATGGGTCAGTGGATTGTGTGCCAGCCTGTGAACAAAAGGGTCGCTGGTTCAATTCCCAGTCAGCATGCGCCTGGGTTGCTGGCCAGGTCCCCAGTTGGGGGCGAGTGAGAGGCAATCAGTGTTTCTCCCCCTTTCTTACTCCCTCTCTTCCCCTCTCTAAAAAAAGGGGAAAAAAAATTGTGCCCCACTGCTACACTGAACATCTCGATGTTCCCCAAAAGAAAAGTATCCTTGTGGGTGTTGACCATTGAGGGAAAACCACTGCTTGCTTCTGCGTCCACCACTTGGGAGTCAAGTAGGCAAATGTTCATTCTGGGTGCAGCAGGGGAGTATCATTTTTCTCTTTTGTTGCAGGTCATCTGCCCGTGTGCAGGACATTTCTCTTGGAAATTCTTGTGACAGTGCCGTGTAATACATACAAACGAAAAATACAGTCCCTGGATCTGAGGGGTGTTTCGTTTCCCCCGAATTATGTTTCTACCTTCAAACACCTTGACAGAAGAGCTTTCCTGCGTGCTGTCTATGGGAAGACCCTTAGAAAGAAAAAAATCTAGCTTGTCTTCTCCCATGCCAGGTGGTTCTCTTCTGTTGCTTTAAGGGATCCCAGGACTTCTGAAAAGGTGGCAAGGGACAAGACTATGTGCTTCATACTTGGTGAGAGCAGAATTCGAACCTGTTGATTACCCATTGGTTTCCACATTCTTTCCATTTTTGAGACCATGGGGAGATTTGCTAATGCCCTGTGGGCTCTGCAAATCTTTCCCTAATTAAAGGGCCTCCCAGTGGTACCGGTAGCTCTTCTGCCTCAAATCTCTGCCCTTTTGTGTTTGTGTTTAAAATTTGTTCGTTCCGAGATGTTTGCTACTTGGCAGGTCTACTTGAAAGCCCCCACTTTTGTTTGGGGAAGGCTTTTTTCTGTTTCAGTTTTTATTGTGCCTATGTCCAGGAAACAAATGCTCTTTGGTCATTTTTCTGTTACCCTTCACGTGTGTATCTTGCCACAGCATTGGGAGACGGCAGTGGGTGCTCCTGGTGTCTGTGCTGTTGTGGTTTCTAGGTGGATGAGGGACTAGGCAGGGATGTCCAACCTTTTGGTGTCTGTGGACCACACTGGAAGAAGAGTTGTCTTGGGCCACACATTAAATACACAAACATTAACAAAAACTGATGAACAAAAAAAAGGAAAAAAGTTTTAAGTAAATTTACGATTTTGTGTTGGGTTGCATTCATAGCCCTCCCGGGCCGCATGTGGTTCATGGGCCATGGGTTGGACACGAGGATCATTTGGGTTTCACTCTGGGCAAAGTGAACTAAAGAGCTTAGTCGTCCATGGTTCTGTTTAGTGGGAAGGAGCTCCTCAGGGGCAGGGAAGCTCTTCAGAAGGCGTCTTGGCGCTAGTGAGGATCAGAGTGCTGCAGCAGCAGGTGAGCTCTCCAGAGCTGAAGCAGGTACTTGGTTCTTGTCAGCCGGAGCGAGCTGGGAGGCCTAATTCATCTGAAATGCACAAAGACCCCCTTTCTTGGGCTTGCTCTGATAGAATTGTCTAGTAGGAGGTTCATCCAGCTCCTGCATTTCAGGAGCTGTATGGCATCCTGTTGCTGGTGGACCCCACGAAGAGTGTCTCTCTGAGTTAGGTCCTGCTTTCTGTTTGATGAGAAATATGAGACATCAAAGTGAAATGGAGCGAGATTCCCTTCTCCCAAACCAGAAGAGGCGAAAGGAAGACATTTCCTTTCCCAGAGCAGTCAGGAAGCCCCATGCAGGTTGGCAGGCAGTGGCCCTGGATGAGGGGTGTCTCGGTCACCCCCTTAGAACACATCTGGTGGGAGAAACATTAAAAACTCTTAAGGAAAGTATGTGGCACATTGAACCTGCTCTCCTGGGGTTGCAGAGGAACCCAGGAGGCCTGCAGGGTTTTCTAGGTGAGGCTGTCTGGTGGGACTGGGGGCCTCTGATGGCTGTCATCAGCCACTTTAAAAGCTGGTGGCGTGCTGACTGCCAGCGAGGAGGCCTCCGATAAATGAAGGGGCCTGGAGTTGATGGGGCTCTGTGCCGTGGGTAGAAGAACGACTGGGCTCCCCTTGAGTAAACAGAATTGGAGTGGGGGCTCTGAGGGGCAGGAGCTCGCTCTTGGAAGAGAGAAGAGGTAATTTGGGTTCTTTATACAAATAAAGAAATTTCCTAAGAACTTTAAATTTGAACATGGAATTCAGGGGAGAAGCTCACACAGTCACAGCCTGTTCGTTCTTCCTTGTGTTGTGGGGGATTCGCTTGTGCTGCCGTGTGTGTCTGTGTCCTTGGCTGTGTGCCGTTGAGGCAGGCCCAGGACGTGGTCTCTTTTGGGTCTCACATAGTGCCTTGCTCAGTACATTTCATTTTGCTTTGTTTTAGGAAAAACGTCAGAAACTTTTGATTAACTTAGCCATTTCCTGGATGGCTATAATGATGATAATAAATAAATAGATTAAGTCCTTTTTTAAAAAAATTATATTTTGCATTCAGCACTATTTGGTATTAGTTTCAAGGCTGCAGCACAGCCCTTAGACATTCATATAGGTTACGAAGTGTTCCCTTCTATAATTTAAGTGGCACCTGGCACCATAGACAGCTCTTACAGTATTATTAACCATATTTCCTGTGCTTTCTTTATCTTACATCGCCATGCCCATTTCGTAACTACCAGTTAGTACTTCTTAGTTCCGTCACCTTTTTTGCCCCGTTCCCCAGTGACCCCGTTCTTCGTTTCCATCGCAGCCAGTACTTGCACCTGTCCTTTGCACATAGCACGCCGGCATTTCATTTGTGCCCCTCTCTCCCGTTAGACTTTGAGCTCCTCGATGGTGGGGCACTCTGTTTCATCCCTTATATATTCAGATGAATTTTGATCAGGAGTCACAACTTTGGAGTTTTGCTTCCTGGTTAGCCAAAGCGGAGAAACAGCGGTGCCCTCGGCACTGAAAGGCCCAGGCAACCAAGGGGACACGTGGGCAGCCCCCGCGTGGGGCCGGCTGCTTCTTCATGAGGAAGCACTTCAGGTTTTTCTTCATCCATGCGCGGTCATTATCACGGGGTGACTCAGTGAAGCTAAAAGAAAACCCCATTTTAGTCATTATTGAGTCGAAGGAATTCAGTGTGAAATGCTGTGGCCTGCCAACCAGGGTGATTTTTATGCTGTGGGGGTAAAAAAAGCAAAACGAAACAGTGGCTTGTTCTGGGTACGTCTCACATAACGTGGCAGATGGCGCTGGTCCAGTCCCCTTTCAGACACACACACGGCACTGACAACACCACTTGAAAGGAACCAGCAACATCACTGGAATTTGGGTAGACTGTTGGG
The DNA here is from genome assembly GCA_004026545.1 of Mormoops blainvillei. NCBI lineage: Eukaryota > Metazoa > Chordata > Mammalia > Chiroptera > Mormoopidae > Mormoops > Mormoops blainvillei. The sequence continues at coordinate 7,716 of PVJD01010318.1, forward strand.
CTGTTCAGAAGTTTGTGGTCTTGAAAGTTTGGGGAGAGTATTTAGTGGAAAGAGCCAGAATGCTGGTTTGTGACTCAGTGGCATTGTGGTTCTGAGCCTCTGCTGCTGCTTCACATGTCCCCGGCCTCCTGGGTGGCTCTCAGGGCCCCTGGGGTTAGGTGTACCAGGCCTGGCATCAGCCCACTCATTGTGAAGCCTCAGAAGTGGTAGTGAGATTGTTTGTGTCCGCGGACACTTACCGACTCCGGAAACCACCTCCCTCATCTCGGGATCGGAGAAAACCCTCTTGTACTTCAGGGCATTTTGTGGGCTTTCACAATCTTAAATGCTTCCTGAGTGGTCATCGCCCCTGTTTGGCCCGGCTCTGTGATTCCTTTTTACGTTTCACCGCGCTGTCCCTTTACTGCCAGCTGAACACACGTGATCTCCCTGGAGCGTCCCCTCCGCTGTGGCACGTGGATAATGAGCAGTGGCTTGCCCTCCTCAGCCATGGGGAACCCTCCCGGATCAGTTCTTTCTGCATCCCCTCACGTCAAAGATTTCCCTGCCAGGATCTCACTTACGTATTTCTATGGCAGTAGTCCGTCCATTCATAGCTTTCGGGGAAGTTTAACTCTGGTTTTACATACATTTTATAAAGCCGGGGTCGGGTCAACACCTGAGCGCCCAGTGATGAAATGGACCATTTTTCCATTACTGGCAGTTTTTAGGAGAGAGGTTCACACTGACCTAATCGTGCAAAACTCCTCTTTTGCCAAGTACTTCTCTCTGCCACCATTCAGTTGATTCTTTCGGCTGAAACATTTTTGCCTTGGGGTTACTTGCCAGACAGCGTGGCCTGGGGGGCCCAGTGGAGTGATTAAGGGCTCCTGCTCTGAGGGGTTGCATGGGTTTCATTGAATCTGGCACTGAGATAGAGGGTGGAGATCCCGTCCTGCCCATGAAACTGTAGTGTCATAAATGAGCTGTTCTCATATATTTTTGACCTGGTTTTTCCCCTGAAAGATTTGACGTGGCATAAGAATACAGCCAGTGCAGCAATACTTGAACAACCTAGACTGGGAAAGCTGGCCCGAGGGCCGTCCTGGAACAGGATTGCAGCTCTGTCCCCACTTTCACAGCAAAGGCTGTCACTGGGCTTCTGGTGGTACCCAAGAAGTGTGAGGACAGGGCCAGCCCCACAGGCCCCTGCAGTGTGGTCAGTCGACCACACTCCGAGGGTGTGAGAGCTTGAATCTCCCTCCAACTTGGGAGACTGGTGGTCACGGTGCTGCAGCACTGTCGGAGGACATTGGTCTCTCTCACACACTCTCTTTCCCCCACCCACCCAGCCAGTCTGCAGTCTCATGTCTAGGAAGAGGCCCTGGAGAACACTGTGGGAGCTGGCTTCTCTCTGGGCATATGTGAGCTTCAAAAGCTCAGAGCTCAACCTAAGTAAACCCTGCTTTTCCACAGTTCAGCATGATCCCACCAACACTTAGGAGGCCCCACCTGAGCTAGGCGCCAGGTGGCCCAGGCAGCTCTCTCCCTTGCCCTGAGGAAAGACACCCCTCTTGGATCCGAACGGAGCTGTAGGAGCTTAGACAAGGAATTGCTTCTTTTCGGGGGGCTTTGGGAACAAGTGGAAGAGACCTTGAAGGGACACTGAGGGTCATTAGGTGGTATTGGGGGAAGGGCAGATATTCCTGGTATGGAGAGACTGTCCAGGCTGTTTGGTAGAGGGGCAGGCATGAGACCATTAGACTGCAGAGGGGGCTTGAGCCCACTTGGTGAGCCTTCAAGTTTGCTGCGCTCAGGCAGAGGCGATTGCCTGTCCCATATGTGGCAGCTTCTAATACCAGCTCGGTGACTACAGTGCAGCTCTCAGTCCAAGGTAGTGTGTCCGGTGAGCGTACCGCCCCTGGCGTCTTGAAGCTGTATTGTGCTCTATCCCTCAGGGGCCAGTCCTTAATTAAGAAGAGCAGGCAGTTTAGAAAGACCCTGACTGCTCTCTGCAGACACAGCTGATAGTTGTGCTCCTGGCCAAGGAATGGTTAATTTAATTAGGCTCCCAGCACCTGGTTGTCCCTTCAAGGAAGCGTAAAGTTACATGTGGATAACAGGAGCCTTGTGTGTGCTTGTGGTTGACTCATAGTGATTTTAATTTCTCCTTTCAATTTGTCTTCCCTTTGTTCTGCCCCTTCCTGACCCTTCCTTTAGAAAACCTCCTGGCCTCTTATTCCAGGCTGCAAGCTTCCGAAAGGCAGAGCTTTTGAGTCTTGAGTATGAATGCCTGAAACCGAGCCCAGGAAGTTTGCCTTTGTTTATTATTTATCTCTGGAGTGGTTTCGGGCACCTGCCTAAGAAAAGAAAGAGAGGAGGGGGCTTATTGTTTCTTGAGAAAGCTCTTTGTTGTTGATGGCATGTGAAAAAAATGATTTCTTAAATAGAAAAAACATTTGTTGGTCAAAAACAATTTCCTGATGTTGACCAACTTCCTTTGTGTTAGACCCACAGTAACTGTAACCCCAGCGCCTTTTATGAATGAGCGCTTAGTCTCGTCAGTGTGCATCAGGTGCCAGTATCTCGAATATGAGGTGCACGGTTCACTCTCATTTTAATCTTCCCGAAATTGGGAAATTGCTTCTTACACTAAATGTGCACGTTAATGATGTTCTCGTTAGTGGTACATCTTACAATTTAGTCTTCAAATGAAGAATACAGTCGGTACTTAAAAAATATCATTCTCAGAGTCAGCTGATGGCTTAATTAGAATAGAGGCTGGGTCTCATACCTTATGACACCTCTGGCATTTACATCCATAATACACATTTTCCCCTGTTAAAGAATAGGGGGGCTGGATCTGAAATGGTTTGCAGTCCCCCTTGTGTGTGTTGGTGAAGGTGGAGACCTGAGAGGCCTTCTGTCCAGCAGGGTCAAGGTACCTGTTTCTTGCCAGGCTCCGTGCTGGGTGGTGGGCGCAGGGTCCCCACCTGCAGTCCCAGAGTGGCCGCAGTGTAGCCCCTTCCTGGTGTCAGCTCCCTGGGACTGCACTGGCTTGGCCCGTGGGAGGAGAGACTTTGGTCCACGCAGACCTGGAGTTCCCCCATTGGCTTCTTTTCTCACCCCTTTCCTCTGAGCCCGACTGGGTGGAGGGAGGGAGCTTTGCTGACCTGGTGGTTCCCGGCTTTGGAGGAGCTAGGTCAGAGTTTTGAGTTTAGCTTCCAACCCCACTCCACCCCTCAGGAGCTGTGTTTACCAGCCAGGTCCTGGGATCATGCCCAGCACCAGCCTCCGCTCAGAGCAGGGTGCTTAATAATATTAGCTTGCATGGCTTTTATCCTGTGGTGGCATGTTTTGATGGCTCCTGGTTTCCTGTCTGTGGTGGCTGGAATGTGCTTTGTGAGAGTGGGGCTGCATGTTTCTATCTTGTCTGCCGCGGAATCTGTGGCACCTAACACGTGCCTGCTGTGGCATCAGCATTTATTGCGTGGAATGACTTTCTCTCTGAGGTAGGTGTTCTGAGCCCCCAGTTCTGAGATTTAGGAAGTTTACATTTAGCCGGGAGGTGGCAGGCCAAGGATTTGAACTCACATTTCAGTTCAAGGTTGTTGTTTTCCAGAATACCACACTGTAGATTGTTTCTTACACTAGCGTGTGTGTTGCTAAAAACACTATTTTTTAAAAATAAAATTTGAAAATTGACTTAGAGGTATTGATTTGTTGTTCCACTTATTTATGCATTTATTGGTTGATTCTCATCTGTGCCCTGACTGGTGAGTGAGCCTGCAACCTTGGTGTAAAGGGACAACACTCTAACCAACTGAACTACCCGGCCAGGGTATTTATTTTTTTAATTGGCAAAAAAAAGGCAAAAGTTTTTGGGGTTTGGGAAAAATAAAAGGAACAGATTGTAAGCAGAGACCTCTGCTGGCTACTGGGAGGGAGCTCCAGTACCCTGAGCCTTCACCGCCTCCAGGGAGTGGGCTGTTGAGATGCGGGGGGAGTAGGGCTGGCCAGGACTCTGCCCAGCCATGATTTCACCCACATTACTCATCTGAGTGTGCGACCCAGCGAACAGGGTCTGGTTTTGATTCTTATCTCTCTGGTGGCGGGCGCCCAGCCAGCGGGCAGATCAAAAGATGGAATGTGTTCATTTGGCCATTATTTAAAAAACCAAGGTACAAGGGTGCACTTCTTAGAGACGGGGGCGCCATGGATTAGATTATCCATGGAGTTGAACTGGTCTGGCTTTTGTGCTTTTTTAAGGGTTCATCTCAAGTTTCTTTTTCTGGTTGAACAATTTTTTTCAACATTAATAACTAATGGAGAAGGGAAGAGGCAAAGTAGAACCATATGGCGGCACAAACACAAACCTCACTTGTGGCCGGAAACGTCTGATTTGTATCTCTTTTCATGTGATCAGCTGTTGGGTTAGATAGTAGAAAAGTATTCAATTTTGGGGCAAAAGCAAGATGTGATTTTTCTTTTTTTTAACCTAGCTGTACTATGTCCCACATGTCCTTTCTTAGCTACGTTGGCTAGTCGCTCTGTGACTGTGGACAAGTTTTTCCTCTAAGGTCCTGCTTTCCCCCGCTCTAAAATAGGAATGGTAAGTGGATCTATATATGGGGCTGTTTTGAGGATTAAAAGGAGGGATGCAGGTAGAGTTCTTAGTACCACAGTGCCTGGTGTGCACTACCAGCTTTTGGCCATTACAGCCTCCTTATCTTTGTCCTCATTAAGGTGTCACTTTAGGCAGTTGCTAGTGGCATCTTAACATCTTCCTTCCTTCTGGGATTTTTCGCTCCCTGCCCAAGTTCACTTCATTCCCCTTTCCCTCTGTCTTTCCAGTGGCCCCCTAGGCACCAGTGAGCCAAGTGAGGGCTCAGTGATAAAGGGCATGGCGGCTCCTGTTCCCTGGGATGTTGTAACAGTGGAGAAATTGATGGAGGCCTGAATGCCACCACCAGACCTGACGGCAGAAACACTGTCCTGGCCAGTGCAGCGCTGTTTATTATTCCATGTCATTTGGAATTAAGTTTAAACCCCCAATCAGCCTGGATTGATCTGATACCTTTGGGTTATCTGAACACTCCTTACAAAGGCTGTTAAGCAGTTCAGATGAGCAGTTTGGACAGAAACCATTTGCCCCGGGCCATTGGCACCAACCGTGTGTTCTCACTAGAGGCCTTCATTGTCTTGGGAGGCAGCAGAGCCAGTGATATGCACCCAGAGTGAACTTCTGGCTTTGTTTGGACTTGTACTTTCTTTTAAATTGTTGTGCAAACTCATGATCCATGAGATTTAATGTGATTTCTTCCACTGTTCTAAGCATTTGACATGACCAGGAGGTGGAGGTAGGGTTGGGGATGAGTGTAGGGAGGGGGTTCTTTAGTAACTGACTTGATTACCGAGGTAAACTGCCTCTATTCTGGATTCATAATGTGACCTCAGATCACAAGGTTAATACCCGCTTTCTCAGAAGTCTGCGAACGCACTGGAGCACCCGCCTCGGTGCGTGTTTGTTGCTGGGCTGAGTCTGGGGAGACAAACTGCCACTGCCTCTGCCTCTGCTTCTGCCTCTGCCTCTGCTGAGAAGGTTAAATAGGAGGAAGGGGTAGAATAATAGCTGATGGCAGTATTAGAACAGCCATCCCCAAAGCGTTTGGGATTCAGTTGACATCATTGTCACTTCAGGAATTCCAAAGAATGATACATCTTGATAAAGAAATTAAGAGTTTGGACTGGACCCTAAAGAATGGTGGGATTTGAGAGAGGAGTAGGAGAAAGGGTACCACGTTTAGCAAATAACATTGTATGTTCCATGTAACACTTGAGACATACGTATATTAAATTTACTCATTGTATAGCGGAAATTAAAATTTAACCAGCCAGTCCGTTATTTTATCCAGCAACCCTAAATGGAAAGGATTTTTGGTGGAAGGACATATGGCAATGTGTGTTCAGGGACCAGTGAGTAGGGCAGTATGGCTATCTGAGAGGGTTCAGACAGAAGTGCTGGGGAGAGATGGGATGGCGGTAAGATCATTACATTGAGTGCCAGGTCATGACTGATGCACCCTTGGGCAACTGCTCTGTTGTACAAATCTGTAAGCACACCGTGTACTGTATACTTTGTATGCCACATGATGACAGTAAGATTATTCCTTAAGAGCATTTTACCTTTGATCAAAGAAACAAGAGTGAAGAGGGAAATAGAATACAAAAATACCTTCAGAATTTATTCAAAAGGCGAAAACTGTACCTGCTTGGATGAAGCATCAGTCAGCCATATCATATCCCAGGTGTTTTGCACGTTAGGATGAATCGTATGCCATTCATAAATTCTATGTGTTTTTCTGTGCACGATCCTAAGTTTACCTTTATTTTTATTTTTAAAATTTTATTGATTATGCTGTTAAGGTCGAACCAATTTTTCCCCCTTTACCCCCCTCCACCCAGCTCCCCTCCACTGCCTAAGTCAGTCTCCACACCATAGTTCATGTCCATGGGTCATGTGTATAAGTCCTTTAGCTACTCCATTTTCTATACTCTACCTTACGTCCCCATGGCTATTCTGTAACTACCTCTTTGTACTTCTTAATCCCTCACCTCTTCACCCATTCCCCCACAGCCCACTCCCACCTGGCACCCATTAAAATGCTCTCTGTATCCATGATTCTGTCTCTGTTCTTGTTTGTTTAGTTTTGGGGTTTTTTTTTAGATTCAGTTGTTGATAGATACATATTCATTGCCATTTTATTGTTCATAGTTTTAATCATTTTTTTCTTAAATAAGAGCCTTTAACATTTCATATAATAATGGTTTGGTGATGAGGAACTCCTTTAGTTTATTCTTGTCTGGGAAGCTCTTTATCTACCCTTTGATTCTAGATGATAGCTTTGCTGGGTAGAGCAATCTTGGCTGTAGGTCCTTGCTTGTCATGACTTTGAATATTTCTTGCCAGTCCCCTCTAGCCTGCAAAGTTTCTTTTTAGAAATCAGCTGACAGTCTCATGGGGACTCCCTTGTAGGTGACTAACTGCTTTTCTTATGCTGCTTTTAAGATTCGCTCTTTATCTGTAACCTTTGGTATTTTAATTGTGATGTGTCTTCCAGTGGGCCTCTTTGCATCCGTCTTGTTTCTCTGTGGTTCCTGGACTTGCATGTCTATTTCCTTCACCAAATTAGGGAAGTTTTCTTTTCATTTTTTCAAATAGATTTCCAATTTCTTGCTCTTTCTCTTCTGGCACCGCTGTGATGTGAATGTTGGAGTGCTTGAAATTGTCCCAGTGGCTGCTTATACTGTCCTTGTTTTTTATGGATTCTTTTTTCGTCTTGTTTTTCTGATTGGTTGTTTTTTGCTCCCTTATATTCCAAATCATTGATTTGATGCTCAGCTTCATCTGCTTTACTGTTGTTTCCCTGTAAATTGTTCTTTATTTCAGTTAGTGAATCCTTTGTTTCTGACTAGATCTTTTTGATGCTGAATGGTGAGGATTCATTAGGTCCTCATTAAGTTCCTTGAGCATCCTGATAACCAGTGTTTTGAGCTGTGCATCTGATGGATTGCTTATCTCCATTTTTTTGTTTAGTTCTTTTTCTGGAGTTTTGATCTGTTCTTTCATTTGTGCCATGGTTCTTTGTCCCTTCATTTTTGGCAGCCTCCTTGTATTTGTTTCTGTGTATTAGGTCAAGCTGCTGTGACTCAGTGTCTTGGCAGTGTGGCCTAATGTGGTAGGTGTCCTGTAGGGTCCAGTGACACAGTTTGCCCTATCACCCAAGCTGAGTGCTCAAGGTGCACCCTTCATATGGGCGGAGTACACCCTCCTCTTGTAGTTGAGCTTTCATTGCTGTCGGCAGGTCAGTGGGAGGGGTTCACCCAGGCCAGTCAGCTGCAAGGACTGGCTCTGACCACTGACCACCAATCTCCGCCTTCTGTGGAGGATCAGCTGCACAGGGGCAGGGCAGTCGTTCTCTGATGTGGTCTGTAGCTGTCCACAGGGTGCACAGGCTCTGGGCTTTCCCAGGTGGTGCAGGCAAAGGTCCTCCCCCACCTCTCTTCTGTTCAGGGCCACCCTCCATGAGCTATGAATCAATCTGAGATGGCTGCCACTTGTGCTGGACTTGGAGATTTCCAAGTGCGGCTAAGATGTGAATCTAGACTGGCTGCTGCTAGTGCTGGACCTGGGACCACATAGAAAGAGGTACAGGGGGCTGGGGGCTCATTGAGGCTGGCTGTTGCTTGTTTGAGGGGATTTAGGAAGTTGCGAAGTCTCAGCCAAGACTAGCCATTCATATGGAAAAATCACTGTTAACAGTTTGGGTGGGATGGAGTCTCAGGATCTCCAGGGCGAGGCAAGCAGTGTTGGCCAGGTTGATTGGATCTCAGATATGGCACCCCGCCTGCTGGCTCTGTGGCTCTGTGTAGGGAGGGTTCAAAAAAGGGACAATGGCCTCTGCCTGCCTTTCTGTCTGGGAGAAAGCTGTCCCTCAGCTCTCGCCTTGCTGCTAGATACTTCAGTTCCTCCCTGTATGTCACTGGTGCCTTTCAAGCTGCTACCCTGGTGCTGGAGCTCAGAGGGAATGAGTCTGCGTTAGTCTGTGTTAGTCTGTGTTTGGGTTCCTTAAGGGACTCCAGAAGTTTCTTCTACTGACTCAGTCGCTACTGTTTTTTGAAGCTAGGAGTTAGGGAGACCTGTCCTCTGGCACTGGAACACCAGGCTCGGGGGCCTGGTACGGGGCTAGAACTCCTCACTCCTGAGATATCCCTCCTGAATTTTTATCCACCACGTGTGTGTGGGAGCAGCCCATTCTGTGTCTCTGCCCCATCTATTAGTATGAATGGATTTTGTTTCTTTAATTCCATACTTATTGAACTTCCATCTAACTCAGTTTCTGATGGTTCTGAGTGATGGTGGTTCCATATTTTAGTTGTAATTTTAATGTGGTTGTGCGAGGAGGCTGCCTTCTTGACCAGAAGTCACTATAAGTTTTTGAGTGACAGTTTGGACATTTTTCTGAAGTTGTTCAGCGCCTGGCTGTGAACTTTGAACAACCCAGTGACGGATCTTCAAGCGTGTCTGGATCTAGGGGCTCAGATAATATCTCAGGGGCTCCGCGTTGCTCAGACGCTCAGGCAGGTGCTCTCCTGATGCCTGCAGCAGCCCAGGATCCTCACCCCCTCCCCCATGCCCTGCCACCCCAGCTTCCTGGCAGAGAGGAGGAAAGCCATCCATCTTCCAGAGGCTTCTGGAAGAAAACTCCTAGGAGAGCTTCCTCTCCAAATAGGCCCAGGCTGTTTAGGCGGAGGCCCTCTGATGGCCCATGGCCGGCAGGGGTGGAGGGGTGGTGGAATGGAGATTATCAGCCTTGTCCAGACTACATGGAGCGAGGATCTTTGTGACTAGAAAAGGAAAGGCAGCCTGAGCAGGTTCCGAGGGTGGCTACTGATGACAGCCGGTATCGCAGATCAGCTGCTTGTACTCTTGCCTTAGTCAGCCTTGCCTGTGCTTTGAGGGGCGTGAGTTACAGAGTGGGGGGAGTGGAACCCCTTCTGGTCCTTCACACTGATCTGATCTACTTGGACATGCGGGGCAGGCTGGACCCATTTTCTAGACAAATGGCTGCCACATTTAAAAAAATTTCACAGGCCAGTACCATTTAAAAAAAGAAGAAAGGAGTAGGTCATTGGGTTGCCAACCTTTAAAACGAAAACAAAATAAACCTATGGTTTCATAAAATCAAGGACATCTTAAAAACAAAAGCGGGGGGCAGTCTATGAAAAAAGAAGAATACATTTAACCATATGAAGAGATTAACACCATTTAGATTAGTCTTTACCTGCAGTATTTTCACTGATGCCATGAGTCTCTGGTATGGCTCACCTACAGTGTTTATTGTGTGGCCAGTTAGCACAGAGCACAGGCGAGAAACCAGGTATCCTGGTTCTCTCTCAGTCTTTCCACTGTTGGTCCTCTGGGTCATATATATTAATAAAAATGCCAGGATTTTAATTAAAACTCCAGTTCATTTCATCTAGTGCCTTTGTACGACTTCTCGGTTCATATTTGTGAATGCCTAGTTGGAACCACAAGTGAAATTGGTCATTGTTATCAAAGTTTACTTCTTGACAATAAACTCTTTTCCTAAAGCCAGTTGCTCTATGTGGAGCACTGCCATAGGCCCTGGGGGTGCAGCCACTGATAAGACCAAAGTCCCTGCCCGCTGCGGTGTGCATGCTAGTGAGGGGGGCAGACAGCAGGCCAAGAAAAACTATTCTTTCGGTTCATGTAAGTGCCGGGGAAAATTGTTCAAATATTTGTGACCTGTGGATTAACTTCTTGGATAGGAGTGAAGCCACACTCATCTTATACCAGACCCCATTATCGTGGAAGCTTTCCAGTGTTGGGGGACTCAGTTGTGAGCAACAGGACTGGTGGGAAAGGGGAAGCAGGCGGCTCCAGGCAGAGCTGGTGTTAAGAAAAACTAGGTTCTCAGGGGCCTGTTTTTATCCAGCGCCTGAAGTGGTGTGGTGTTTTAGGCGTGGTCTAGGCAGGTGTGGCCATCTAAGAATAACAAACAGATGGTCCTGAGTACAGAAGAGGGGAGTGGAGTGTAAATATGTCAGCCACTAATGTGCATGCTTTCCTCTGTGCTGGGCAGTCCACTGGATACCTGTGCATTAGCTCATGTGATCCCCCAAATCCCAGTAGGTTGGCTTTTATTGGCCCCATTTTATGGGTGAGGAAATCCAGTCTTAGTACAGATGTAAAATGACTTACCCAAGGCCACGAAGGCAGTTAGGAGTGGAATGAGGAAGTCTAACTTCAGGGTGTGTTTGCTTAGTCTCCACCATAATCCAGGATAAATTGGGCCAGTAGTGTCAGGGCCCCAACCCGTTAGAATGGGTTCTAGACAAAAGTCAGGGCCTAATAGGTAAGCCGAGGCAGGAGCCACCAGAATACATAGTGACACTTAAGGAAAGACTGTGATGTGATAAGCAGGCTCATGGGTGCCCGGGGCCAGCAACAGAAAACCAGACCAGTTTCAGATCCCAGTTGCTTTGGGTGGAAGCTGTTACAGGCTTCCTCACTGTGGCCAGGACTTTCTTCCAGGCTCTGTGGCCATCCGTAGCTGAGCGAGGGTGGGATGGGAGGGAGTCACTGGCCACCAGAGCGTGCCTTTGACGTGCACTGTCCTTCCTCTTAGCTGTCTATTAAGCCAGAGTTACGGTCAGAAGGGGAGGTTTCTGTCTCTACTGCTTCTTGTCTGGGCTTTGGGCACCCTAATGACTCTGGGCCCCAGTTCTCAAATCTGTAAAATGGGGATAATACTTACCTAGCTCACAGGATGGAAGTGAACTTAAAGTAGACAACATGCCCTATGCAGAGGGCCTGACCTGGGTATGATACGTGCTAGACACTGGAGGTGGGTTAATATGACGAACACTAAAAATAACTTTGAAAATGGCTCCATTTGAGGCGGAAAACAGCTCCGTTTTCATTTGTCTGTTTGTGTGGTGGAGAGGGGTACACAGGCAGGTGTCGCACGGAAAGGGGATTCTGAAGATAAACAGGTTGTATCCAGGGGTTGATGGTGGGTGTATCTCTTGGGGGATAGAGGACATGCTGCTCCATGTCATTTTACTAAGGCCAGAAGTAACACGAGCTCTAAGGCAGGGTAGCCACCTTCTAGTTGTGCCAGACAGGGCGGTACAGGCTGAGTTCTGAAGCGCCCCAGGGTCAGCATAGGTGCCCTGAGAAGCCCCAGAGGCTGGGCGGTCTCTGAGGTGGGTGTTTTGTTCCTGTCCCCGTCTTTCAGATGGTGGCAAGGGTCTTCTAGAGGAACACAGGAACTGCTGTAGCTATCAGCCCCTCTACCGAGCTGTTCTTCTGGGTGTCCTTGCCACATGATTTAACTTTTCCATTTGGAAAGGTTATTGGTGCAGTTGGCAGCCTCTTGCCTGGTAAACGATATGGTGGGGCCTCCATAAACCCAGGCCCATGAAACGAGCAAGTCAGCACATTGAAAGTACAGCACGGAAGTGACTCAAGCCTGAAGGAATCCATTTCTGAAAGTACTGCCATCCCTTCCTGGAATATTTTGGTGGAAATTGATGTTTGAGTTGGGAAGAAGAGGCCAGTAGCCTGGTTACTAGCAGGGCCTTGCGTCACATTGAGCAGCATGTGCCCCGAGATTCAGCCGTTCCGCTCCAGACCACGGAGCCCTCCTCGTTGAGGTGGCCCCGGGCAGGTCAGCCTGCTATAAGCCCACCGGAGCTTCAGGCTTTGGGAAGTTGGTATGACCCTATCTTTGCATCAGGTAAAGTTGACTCAACAAGTCAACCTGGTAATGCTTGGCCAGGGGCCTGGAAAGTATTGGAAACTCCACCCAGTGTGGGAGCCTGTGGGAGTTCTCCGCCATGGACGGGTTCTTCTCAGAGTTCAGTGGGTTCCTGTGTATTTAAAATGTTTACCTTCTTCTCGGGACTTCAGTTTGTACTTTGCCCACCAGAGACCAATACCAAGCACATATGTACTTAAATGTACTAGACCACCCTGGTGACCAGGTGATTAAAACTGCACACAGATTTGGAAGGAAGGCTGTATTGGAAATCACGCTCGGCTGTAACTCAAGAACAGGTTTCTTTATAGAGGGACACAGTTGGTGTCAGACACATGTGGAAAAGAAAAGAACAGGCCCATAATTCTGGCAGGGTACCAAGGGCCAGATGTTAAATGTGCTGACCATGATCTGGCTGCAGTTGCCATTAGCCAACCTGCATCTGATGTGTTATTTTAACCTGTTTCTGCCTTTTCCTTTCTCTCTGCCAGGTCCCCAGTCTATGTGAAGATCTCCTGTCTTCTGTTGACCAGCCACTGAAAATCGCCAGAGACAAGGTGGTGGGAAAGGATTACCTTTTGTGTGACTACAACAGAGACGGCGACTCCTATAGGTGAGCTCCTGCCCCCAGAGCACTACAGGAACGCCAGGCCGCCCCCTGGGCAGTCAGTGCCACAGAGCAGCACCAGGACCACTGAACCTGGACAGGCCGACAGCCCATGAGCCTTCTTTACATTTGTCCTTCTGCTGGTCCTTCCTCCCCTTCTCCCTCCCTCCTCCCCTTCCTTCCATGCGCGCAACCAGTAGACGATGTGGAGTGCATCCCGTGAGTATTAGAGATTCGGCACGAACAAAAGGCCTCTGCGCTGGCGGAGCTTCCAGTCTCCTGGGAAGGGATGTTATTACAACACGAAAAGCAGTTTCATTATAATTTATTATGTCCTGCAAAGGGCAGGGTACAGGGTGTGGACATAATGGGGATCCTGAGCACAGGAGGGCCTGTGTGGTTAAGGGACATTTGAATGCAGCTTTGTCAAACATACATGCAACTCTCCTTTCTCTTCTCCATCACCATACTGAGGGCAATAGATAACTAAGGTGACATAAGTCCCCACCCTGGGTGATCATTGGTCTGGAATTGGAGAGGCACCCAGCAGCTGATACTGTACAATGTGATTCATGTAGCCAGTGCCAAGCTTATTCAGGGTTTGAGGGTAGCATAGAAGAGACCATAGTTGAGTGTAGGAGGACTCCCTGCAGGAGTCTAAGCTAGGTTTTTAAGGGTGTCAAGGAGTTCTTCCTGTTAAGAAAGATTGGAAATCATAAACCACTCTGGTATTTCTGTGATGGATTGCTATAGTCAGTGCCCTGGAGAATGGTGGGAGAACGCAGTCTGCTTTAGGTTTATTCGGAGCCCACAGAACCCGGACTGAATTTTGAAGCTTCAGCGTAGTGCTCTTTTGGGGGGAGTGAGGTGGGGGGTGGTCAAGGTCAGAGAAGTGGAGCAGGAAATACTATCTGGACTCAGCCAACCTGGGTACCACACCAGTACTGCCCTCTATAGCAGTAGGGAATTTGACAAATTGCTTATTATCCCTGGTCTTTAGTTTTGTCACATAGAAAACGGAAATCATCATATTATTCGTTGTTTCAACGAATGTCCCATTCTTAATAATGTTCCTCTATAAGCATGCACTATATATACCAGGCACTATTCTAAGTCACTCTTCTGTGGAACTTATATCCTAGTGAGGAAGCCAGATAGTAGCAAATGCATAAATAATACAAACTGAAAAGTGAATAAAGAAAATAAAAAGGACAAGGGAGAGATAGGATGGGTAGACAAGGAAGGCTCTTCTGTTAGTGGTAACGTTTCAGGTGAGATTTAAGGATGAGAAAGTTCAGCCCTGCCCTGGTCCAGGTGAAGCTGAGCTGGCTAGGATCAAGCCTGAAGGAAGACCAGAGTGGGAGAGACAGTGAGGATGGGAGATGAGTCAGGGGAGAGGTGGGGACAGATCTTGCAGGGCCTTGGAGGCTAGGGTGAGGGTAATAGAACAGAGTTACTGCAGGAATTCAATAACACATGCAAAGCACTGTCGCACAGAACTTACTGTAAATCACAAAGATTTAATGAATACTGACTTTTGAAGAGACTAGACAATTGTTTCATAATCATGTCCCTTTTCTAGCTTCGAATGGAAGTTAGATAGAGAATGTATTTTGGCCTAATCCAAGCCAGACCAGAGGCTAGAGCAGAGATGGTGAATAGTGGTCAGTTCCTAAAAGTAGGGCCAGCAGAGGCTGCAGGCAGATGGGATGTAAAGGGCAGTGGCAGGGCTTTGGACCTGAGCAGCTGGCAGGTCAGGGTCACCGTTAATTGAGGTGAGGAAGACTCTGGGAGTTGCTGGTTTGGGGGCATTTTAAGCTTGAGATGCCCGTTAGCTGAAAGTGGAGAAGTCCAGCACTCTGTGACTAGTCTCGAGGCCGCGGCAGAGAGGGAGGTACAGGTGTGGGGGTCCCCAGCGTGGAGGTGGTCAGACAGCCCTGGAGCAAGCAGGCTCAGCCTTGAGGGCCCATCCGCGTGTAGACTGTGAGCACAGGTCCAGGTCCTGTCCTCACTGGGAACCTCCTAGGAAGTGGGTAGACCAGCCCTCTCAGAGAGGGGGTCATGAGGTGCCAAGTGGTCCCACAGACCAGGGAGCACATCACCAAAGAACAAGCAGCCTTGCCAGGCATAGGGCTCAGGGGACGCTTTCTGGAAAAGTGACCTTGAGCTGAGTCTTGCGTAATGAAGATCATTATGCTTCCTTTTTCCACCTGAAAACTCTGGCTTGCTGTGTGAGGCAGCTATTCCCCAGCAGCCTGGTTTGGAAGGCTGGGATCATTTCCCTATCCACGCCAAGGCTGAGCTCCCCCAGGGACTTGGTACCTGCCTCCCGTCCAGGTCGCCCCAGCTCCTACCTTCATTCCTCTGGCACCGCAGAGGGGCCTGAGGGGCCTAGGGGACCTGAGCCGAAGAGGAGCCCAGGGTGTCAGGGCATGGGACTTTTCCTCCCTTTGTCCTCTTCTCGATACAGAGCTTCAAGGTCTTCTAATTTTCTCCACACATTTCCATCCTAGCTGTTTGATCGTTTGCTTAAATAAGATCCTTATGGCGTGACCGCTGCCAGCAGCGCTGTTTGAAACCTGTTAGCCGAAACAGAAAGCATTCTCTGAGGGAAATGAAAGGCCTGACTTTTGAAATCTAAGTGTTCCTGTCCATCTGTCTTTTTTCAAATGGCCTCCATTTAAGCTCTTAAATGTGTTCTGAGTGCCCCTTCCACTAAGAATATTCTGGGTAATGTTATGATTTTTCCCCCAGCTACAATTACCCCGGCTCCAGGGCTAACGGCTTGAAATGCTGTCGTCTGTGAGCCAGGAGAAATGTGAGTTACAGGCTTCTTGAAAATTCCAGGCCCCCGGTCTGCAAGAGAGATGGGCTCTTGTGTCTAATCAGGTTGCCTTTAAGCGAAAGCCAGTTGAGGCGGATCTTCAGGCCCACAGGAGAGCGATGGTCGTTTACCTGGGGAGTAAAGGTCCGAGCCCTAGTGTACAAGGGGTCTCAAAGAGAGCACATGGGGTCGGGGGCATGGTGTTCAGGTTCTTGCTCTTAGATGATTCTTCACTCCCACTGGAGAGTGGCGGTGCCAAGCCTAGTCTACAAATAGGGGGGGTGACTGCACTCTTCAGCTACCTCTTTGTCTCTGGGCCTGGGGAAAGGCCTCAGCCGAAGAGGCAGAGTTGCTCCATCTCTGTTGGTCTGCAGGACCACCAGCAGACAGTATTCCTGTGGGCCCTTTCTTCCCCACTCTGTGCGTTGAGTCACCGGTCCTTACTGCACATGGCCTCAGTGCTCGGTTCTCGGGTGTGAAGGCAAACAGCCCAGGCTCCCTTCTCAAAGTTTTCTTGCGGTCTATGGCAAGAGAAGGGTAGGGCAATGGTAAGAATTGACAGCGTGTGGAGGGGGGATGGCGCGCGGACCTGGGGGGATGGTTACTTCTGCTTTGGGAGGCGGTGTTCAAGAACTAATCTATTCTTTGAACAGCGCTTTGTAGAATAAGTGCGTGGTTGAGTGTCAGGCTCTGTTCTAGGTGCTGAGCGAATGGTGGACAATAAGGCAGAAGACTTGCCTTGTTGGAGCTCAGGCTCTAGAGGTGGCTCACTAAATCTGAATCAGTTCAAACTAGATTAAATGAAAACTTCAGTCCCTCAAGTGGCAGTGGCCACGAGTCCTCAATAGCCACATGAAGCCCATGGCAGCATTTTGGACAGTGTAGATACAGAACATTTTTGTTGCTGTGGAAAGTCCTCTTGGACAGCATTATTTGTAGGGATGAACCAGACACGTCTGCCCGCCCTCCGGAGGAGAGGGGTCTTTGCTACTAGCTGTTGTAGGTGCCTGGTGGGGCGCCCGTTACCAAGAATAAATGGTTGTGCACAGAATTTGTTAAAACTGGGGTTCAGAAGACAGTGATGCCCTTTGTTCCTTAACATCCATCCCAATTGAAAAGTTCTCTTGAGCCCTCATTGGTGTGAGGCTTGTTGTCAGCAGGAGAAACGGGAAAGGCAATGTGGCTTTTTTACAGTGGACACATGGAGGTGTTTATGCCCAGGAGTGTAAAGGGCTTTGTCTGAATTTCATATTGTCTTCTCCTTTCCATTCCTCTCACCTTTTTAATTCTTTTTCCTTCTGTTAAACACCAGCTCTGTAAACTCCACCTGCAGGATTTAATGAGTAGATATTTCCCTTATAGCCCACTTTCCAGTACTTTCTGTGATTAAATGCTTTCCTGATGTGGCAAAATACATTTTAAAAAATGCGGCAAGTCTTTGGGCTGGCAAAACAGAGGCTGGTTCTCATTACTTGGCAGTCTTTGTATGCGTATGGCCCTTGATGTTGGGAAGGCTGTCCGCTACCCGCGTGGAGAACTCGATCGCTCAGATTTCTTATGTGTAATCAGCATCCCGGGGGGCTGAGTCTCTTGCCCACTTCTATAACGTCAGCCCTCTTCCTGATCCTCAATTGTGTGAGAAGGTCTTTGGAGTAGAAGTTTCTCCAGAGCTGCCAGCAGGTCAGGGAGGAGAGGGGGCCCATCCGTTTGATCGATATAATGGTAAAAAGAAGGGAAACTAGAAAAAAGGGTAGGAAAGAAATTACATTTGTTGAACATGTGCTATATACCAGGCTTTGGTCTAGGCACTTTTGATGTATTTTCTTCCTTGCTCCTCATAACAGCCCTATGGGTAGCAGATAGTAACCTTGTTTCACAAAGATACCAAGCCACGTGCCAGAAGAGAACACAGCTGGTGAGAGGTGGAGTGCGGGGTTCATACCCAAGTCTACCTGCTGCTGAGCCTTCACTCTGCAAACCTCAAGAAAGCCTGGTTTGTTGCCAGGGCCTAGAAAAGGCTTTGCTGTGGGTAGTGGCTTTTGGACAGCTGGGGCTTAGGCTCATGGGTCACTGGCTGTGTCTCCCCAAAATGATGTTACCCCTTCCCCTTTCTCCCTTCCAGGTCACCGTGGAGTAACAAGTATGACCCTCCCTTGGAAGACGGGGCCATGCCTTCTGCTCGGCTGAGAAAGCTGGAGGTGGAAGCCAACAATGCCTTTGACCAGTATCGAGACCTGTGAGTTACTTGCTCCTGTGCACGTTAGCTCTTGCAGTTTTGTTGAGTAAATCAGTCATAAAGGAGAGTGAGGCCAGACCAGTAAGTCTCCCCTGAGCCTGTTACCTACCTTGCCTAGAGCAGATGCTATGCACTGGTTTTCTAATCGGGTCAGTTAGGAGATGACTCGGTGATAGAATGCTGTCACATGCAGATTCACCTGTGTGTTACTCTGCGCGTGGTTCCTGATAACAGCAAGTACCATTGGGATGGCACCTACTGTGTGTAAGATGCAGCGCCAGATATTTCCTACACATCATCTCATCCTCACAAATGTGACAGCTGGTTTAGTCTCCAGTTTTCAAATGAAGAAACCAAGACCCAGATAAAGCTTGTTTGTCCAAGGGAAGAAATGGAACCAGGAATCAAACCCAAGTCTGTCTATCTCCAAAGCCCCCTCTCTTCTTTATGGTACTGTGTGCCTGACCCCATCCTTCTGGTGCTCGGGGTGGGGTGGGGGCGGGGGCGGGGGCGGGGGGTCTCTGCCTCCAGACCAGTCACCAGGGCCGGATGAGTTGAGGTCCTCAATGCAGTTGGAGCTGACATTTTGTTGACTCCTGAGTTGCTCCTCAGGAAGTGGCTCTGCTGGCTTGGATTAGAGTCTTACCTCTTCTTTCTGCCCCCATCCAGTCCTGCCTCCCATCACACCACCAAAAAGAGGGGCCACTTAATCATCCTTTCAAGGAGAAGCTCCAGAAAAGGTTATCCTCTGCATTATTCTCTTCTAATAAACAGAATCTCATTTTAGGTTACATTCTGTACTGATAACTTCGCAAACCTATAAAATGTCCGGTGTCCCTTCAGTACAGATTCAGTCATCTAGGATGGAGTTGGCAAACTCTTCTGTAAAGGGCCAGACAGGAAAGATTTTAAGCTTTGCAGGCTGTGTAAGTCCCTGCTACATACCCTTTGCTTTTTTCTTTTTCCATCTTGTTTTATATTTCCCTTTTTAAAGTATAAAGACTACTTCTTGAGCTGAAGGTGGGTGGAATGTGGCCCTGAGTTTGTCTCTAGTTTGCACCCTGATAGGATACAGGCAAGAAACTGAAAATGAAACAAAGCGTCAGAACCGCTGAACGGGGTGCTGTTCTAGAAAGCTGCTCAGCCTCACCGGGGAAGGATCTGATCTACAAATAGACCCTTCTATTTGCAGATCCTTCTAAGTCCTCGCACCAAGTGTTCACTTGGTGCGAGGATTTAGATCTCCACTTGGCAGAAAGTTGGAATGGGCTTCCATTTCATAGAAGATTTGATATAACACATTTAATAAAGAATTTCTTTTAGAAACTGGGTCAGGAGGAAAAGTGGTATTTCAATCCGATACACAAACATTTAAGCAGATGAATGAAATTCAGAAGTGTAGCCACGACCAAATGGCCCTCAGCATTCCCGTCACCCTGAATGCATTACTGTGTAATTAGCGTTCTCTGTCATGTGCCAGTATTTTATCTATATTATCTTGTCCCCTTTTTACAGATGAGGAGACTGTGGCTCCGGGAAGCTAAATGACTAATACTAGACCGCAAGAAGTAGAGGAGAAAAGCTAGGGTTTAAATTCATATTTTCCTGAAGTTTCCACAAATTATTGGTTTTCCCAGTTAAACTCAATTTCCCTGTTTAAAGAGTTCTTATATCTAGAAGCTTGTCCTATTGTAGAATAGATCCTTCCCCAGTGAAGCTGAGAAGTTGATTCATTGCCATCTTACAGTTTATTTGTAGTTGTTTTTTACTTCTTCTTTTACCCAGCCATTTGGCAAGAGGCCAGTCCAGCTATTAAGAATTTCCAAGTGGGATCAGTTTTATATTATAGTGATGATTTGATAATAAAATAGCAGTGATGGGAACAGCAGTTACCAGCCAGTGACTGTGCAAACACTGTGTTAACTGCCTTCCAATCTTCATCTCATTTAATCTTCCAAATGGCCTGTGAGAGAGGATTCTCCCTGTTTTACAAATTAGTTAACAGATTCAGAGAGGTGAAGTAATTTGCCCGAGTGCATGCAGTCAGTAAGTGGTGGAACTGGGCTATAGAGCCATCCTTATCCAATTCCAGAATCCAAAGTGTATTCACTTACTTGACTGACATTTGAGGGCTTGCCACGAGCCAAGTACTTGCTAAGTACTGGGGTTACGGCCTTCAGCTCAGCTGACCAAGTCCCTGCCCTCATGGCACATCCATTGTGGAAAGACAAACAGCGAATGAGTGCCACGATGAGTGACAGGACAGGGGGCGCCTCACTGCTGTAAGGAGAGCCGTCGAGAAGGCCTCTGCAGGAGGTGACATGGGAGCTGAGGTCTGATGCTCAGACGGGGCCGTCCAGGCAGAGGGCTGCCTGTGCAGGCGTCTCCAAGGCAGGGCGGCTCTTGGATTCTCCAGGAGTCAGGACAAGGGTGGTCCTGGTTTCTTACAGACCTTAAATGTTTAGGCTGTGATTTCCTGAATAAGGTGTAGCAGACATGTTGCTTTGTTCTGTGTCCTTCGGGGCCAGGCCTGGAGAAGAGCACAGTTTCATCTTTGACTTCTCCTCCCTTTCTTTACCCCTCCCATCTTGCTGGTTCTTAGACATGTGTGCCTCACTTTACAATGGGGCTGTGTCCCCATCATAAGCTGATACTGTCCTAAGCTGAAAATGCATTTGCTACCCATGCTGCACATCACACTTAGCCTAGCCTGTCTTAATTGTGCCTACAGGTGGGCAGCTGAGTGGAGTTTCATCTCAGTGCAGCAGCCTTCCTCTTATCAGAAGCAGGAGACACGGGGGCGTTTCGTAGACATGATGGGATATAAAAACACAGACACATTATCCAGAAAGTGCTGGCAGCTCAGTATACTGCAGAGTGTTGGTTATTTACTTTGTGATCACGGGGCTGAGTAGGTGCTCACGGCCATAGTCCAGCATCACAAGAGAGTCTTGTACAGCACATTGCCAGCCTGGAAAAAGATCAAAAGTCGAAGGTCGGTTTCTACTGAATGTGGGTACCGCTTTCGTAAAGTCCAGAGTCATAATGGTGAACTGCCTGTGTAAGGACACATGGTCACTCTTAAGGTGTGTGCCTCTGTGGGGGCTTGATTGGCCTGGTGTCTTGAGCATTTCCCCATTATCATTTTAAGATCTTCAAAGTAATCCCTTAATCCTTAAGGTGTGACCCTGGGGTATCAGTGGGAGTTACCTACCAGATAGTGGAACCGAGAAGCGCAGAGGTGCTTCACACACCGGAACACGCTGGCACTGGGGTCCCTACCCTGGGCCTGACTCTATACAACGCTTCCTGAAGAGGCCTCCCCTTCCTGGCTAATGTCCACTTTTCCAGTGGTTTTGAAGCTTTAATGACTGTATTTCTGTGTGTCTTTGAGTGTGCCTACACGCTTCTGAATGTGAGCTGACCTGCAGGGAGGATTGAGTGGTGACAGGACAGCTCCCTGTACCCCCACGGGGGTCACGCTGGACAAACCAGACCCTGAGGTTCTCTGGTAGTTCGTGATGGTGGAATCCCAGCCCAGAGGGTCCTGTTCAGTCCCCAGCAGCATCACCGTGCTGCTTCAGGCGGAGGAGGAGAGCACAAGGCCTCCAAGTGGCACCCACAGAGGAGGGCAGGGATGCCTGGTTCTGCCTGTGTGACAGCAGCGCAGGCCGCTGGAGAGATGGTGGTTAGAGCTGTCATTGGGGACCCAGAGTCAACAGTTTTAAACCGCCCAGTGTTATCAGAGTGCACTGGGAACACACTCCTGAGACCACATGTGAGTAACGTTTTCCCAGCTGGACCACACATCATGAGCCAAACTGTGTCTGGACTGAGAGTTGTTGGTGGTCACGTTGGTGGCCGAGGTGGAGCCTGGAGCATGAGCTCTTTTCTCCCGTGGTTTTGGAGCAGATGGAAGTCAGCCAGGGACCAGGAGGCTTTGTCTCCGCCTTGAGCAGCCAGACCAGTGGTTACTCTGGGTTTTCTAGGGACCAGATTGTTCCTGGCCGAAGGGGCAGTAGGTCATGCCTCCTCTTTATCCTTCGCCTTGCTCATCCCATCCTCACAGGAAGACTCATTTGTTGTCACCCCAGGGGATGAAGCCGTGGAGCTGTAATTGACCATCGGTCTCCCTTTCACGTTGGTGAGTGGGTTCAGTGAAGGCCACTCTGAGGGGAGACGCGCTGCCTCCAGCCCCATGACACTGCCATGTGTCTGCTGACCTTGGTCGCTCTGAGCTACTGCATGAGGGGAAGATGGCTTGAGTCCAGGGCCTGGTGAGAGGAACCCAGAACCTCAGGCAGTCCCCCACCGCCCACCACCAGAAAGAAAGGAGAGTGGCTGAGAAAGCTGCCTCCCCCAGAGCAGGATGGGCACAGCACTGTGCCCCGGGGGCAGTGCGAGTAGGGCTGCCCAGCTCCAAACTGGAGCTTGGCTGCACCCCAAGGGGCTGGAGGAATGTGAAGAGCACACCTGTCCCCCATGCTCACTGGGACCTGACAACCCAGGTGTTTCTGAATTCCTGGATCCTGATAAATGGCAGTTAGGACTGGGTGTGGCTTATGCTCTGGCCTCTTGACCTCTCACCACCTCAGATGGCTGAGCGCTGCCAGACTCCGGCTGTGTTGGGGCCCAGGTCCTCTTGTGGTGAGTGTTGTGCCGTAAGGAGCCTTCGAGGGCTTCTTATTCTGTTGACCACTCACAGGAAGGACCTTACTCTGTCCTGGGAGGCCAGCAGTAACTCTCCTGCCCTGTACCATCCCCCGTCTCACCCTCCCCACACACACTGTGCCTGAAGACTAAACTTGGGAGAATTTTTTGTTTTCATCCAGTAAACAGGCAGCCACAGCTTCTGCCAGCACGAGCATGGGGGGCGGGGGTTGGTGCCTGCACGTGCACAGTGGTGCTAGGGCATCCTGGTTCCCTTTCCTCCCTGCTGCTTGTGGATGTGTTAACCTTGCTTACTCCTGATGTTCTCCTTAAGAAGATAAGGGGAAGGAGACGCTAGTGAGCACGCAGAAACTTAGAGCTGAAACATGCTGGAGCTGCACCAGGTCTCTCAAGGGTAGGGTACTCACTCTCCTGCCAGAGGCTCCTCTCCACCATGAGCATCCTGAGAGGAAACCTCTGACCCTGGGCTCTGGACCTGGCTCCCGGGCTCGTACAGGCTTTGACTTTTCAGGGAATTTGAATTAATTGTCAGCACATGGAGTTGGTATGATCAGGGTGAGGGAGCAGGGCCAGGGATGGATTGACTAGCAGGCCCTCCGGCTTGTGGATCATTGGGATGTTACATGCGCACGCACACACACACACACACACACACACACACACACACACACACACCCGCCCCTTGCCTGTGCACGGCATTTCTCCATGATGGAATAAACGTGCCAGCAGTCGGGAGCGTGACTCTTTCCTCAGTTTGGGCAAGAGGCGAGTAGGGACATGAGCTACGTGTCCTGCGTGATCCCTTTGAAGCCATCAGTTCCTTTTGTTTACCCTACTGCTCAGAGCTCCCTGCTGCATATTCACCCCTCGCCCTCCACTCCCCTGCCCTCCCCTCCCACACTGACCAGTTTTTTGTTTGTCATCAGTGGCAGAAAATGGGCCATGGTAGTAACTTTCCCCCAGGAAGGGAACTGTCAAGCAACTGTTAGCACTACCTAGGCACCCCTATTTTTATATTTTTAAAATTATTAATTTTAGAGAGAGGGGAAGGGAGGGAGGAAGATAGGAAAAAATAGATTGATCAGTTGCTTCTTTTGCACCCTCAACTGGGGACCTGGCCTGAAACCCCCAGGTATGTGCTCTGGCTGGGGATTGAACTGGCGACCCTTTGGTTCGCAGGCCAGTAGCCAATCCACTGAGCCTCACCAGCCAGGGAAACAACCTATTTTTAGATTGAAATAATCATTTTGCTGAGCATAGGCATGTTTTGCTGGGGCTGGGTGAGGTCATTACCTACCCTGAAGTCGTTTTGAATTTCATCAGTTCCCTCCCCCAAGCCCTCCCATCCTAGTCCCCAACATCTAGACTACTCTCATTCCTCTCTGCCAAGCCCCTAGATGGTTTTCCACTGCCAATTCATGGGCTCAGCTCGGTCCAGGGAATGTCATTAGAACACAGCACTGGGGAGGGTAGCTGGAAGGGCAAACTCTTGGGTGGTTGGCTTATGGGTTCACTTATTTCTCAGCAGAGTTGACTCTGCTTTTTTAGACCTGAGCCTCGGATAGCTCATCAGTTATAAAACATCATCAGTTGACCTGAGTTCGTTCCTTTTTCAATTTTTTAAAGAGAGAGAGAGAGAAACATGGATTTGTTGTTCCATTTATTTATGCATGTGTTGATTGATTCTTGTATGTGCCCTGACCAGAGATCGAACCTGCAACCTTGGTATATCGGGACAATGCTCTAACCGGCTGAGCTACCTGGCCAAGGGTAGGCACTTTAAGTTGCCAGAGAAACATCTCAACATGTGGTGTGAGGCACCAGTTGTCTGCCATAAACCTCAAGATCAGTGATTTTTCAGGTTCCCAGAGAAGATGGGAACCTTCGCTGCCCTGGCTTTCACGTTGTGTCTCGTTGTTGCCCCTGTTGGCCTGGGTTCTGCTGAGACCAGATGTTCTAACCAAAGGGGCTGGCACTACTTCTTCCAAAGATGATTACTCCCATCTGTGCCAAACATCTTGCCCCGTGCTCTGCAATCCTTGGCTCTTGGCTTGCAGCAGATAATACCTTCAAACATGCGGTTGCAATTTATTGGCCTTATAAGTTAATTTTAGTGGGTGTGCAGTTGATTGAAATCAGAGCTTAATGAAGGCCAGAGTCAGGGGGTGGGGGGGAGGAGTAGGGCGGGAAGGCATATTGTGTTCTCCTTGCTTTAGGTCTGCGATAATCTTCAAAAGCTTTAATTAGCTTTTCTAATCAGCCCTTCTTGTCTGGAAGAAGTTTACAGAATGAGACGAGGCTGGCACCCCGTGGAAGTCCCAGAAGCCCATGAGCCTTCCTGGAAGCAGCCAGGGTGCTTAGGAGATGAGCTTTCCCCTGGCCCCCTGCCGCCTCTTCCCTTCCTGGGGCCATGTTAGAACTGCGGCTGTTTCTGGTCCTTCCTTCCATTGTCCGTCCCCATTTCATTTGAAATTTGAGCAACACTGACCCAGGAAGGGCAAGGACATCCATATTCGTGTGTGACAGAAAGTTCACTGCCTTGTTTTTCCGGGTCCCTGAAACTCTTTATGCCCAACTACCTTCCCAGACCTTGGGCTCTGGGCTCCTAGGGCCCTGCCTTCCTCGGACAGGAACATTGGGCCCAGGGAATTGTAGACGGCAGTGCAAAATCTTCTGACGAAATGAAAGTCGCAGAAGCCTGGGAAGCAGGTGACTGATGGTGGGTGGGGGTGCCCGGCAGGAGGCGCAGACACCCCTCAGAAGTCTGTTGACGCCCCACACTGTCCAGGCTGCAGTGCAGAATGGGGAGGATTTGGGCTTTGAAAGAAACTTGGACTTGATTCTCTGTCCTGCTTTTACTCACTGACTGACTTGTGGCAAGTACGTAAACTTTTGGAGCTTGTTTCCTCATCTATTTAAAAGGTACCACCACTTACCTTGGGGGCTCAGGGGGGCGTTCCATGAGGTGCCGTTTCTCAGACTCTCCTTGCTCTGACTCATTGTGTCTACTCGGTAACCTTCAGGCTGTCAGCATAACAGATTCTGTTAATCTTGCAGCAGTTATCTTACGGATGTCTTATACTGTGTGCTTCTTTGTTTGCGTATGTGAGGTTGTTGGGTGTGGATGGGGTGCAATAGCAGGCTGTATGAGGTCTGCCCGGAAAAAGTCCTACCATTGTTTATATAACAAGAACGGTGTGGGGGGGGACAGTGATGTAACCTGGCAGCCAAGGAGAGGGGACTGGAATGTGCATGCATGAACAGTGACGACTCTACTGGACTCTAGTCAGTGGGCATGGTAGACGCTGTTGAGTGTGCATGTGCACTGTGTGGCCATCACATTGAAAACTGAGCGAGTAGAGCAGCAAATCTGTGTCTAATTTTGCATTAAACTTGAACATTCCTCCACTGAAATTATTCGGATGATTCAGAAGGCCGCTGCTACGGGCAGCTGGTGATTGGCAGCTTCATCACGACGATATGCCCACTCGCACATCACATCCGGTGCAGAGTTTTTGGTGAAACATCAAATCACCTAGGTGACTCAGCCCCCCTACAGTCCAGATTTGATGCCCTGCGACTTCTGGCTTTTCCCAAAACGAAAATCAACTTTGAAAGGGAAGAGATTTCAGACCATCAGTGAGATTCAGGAAAATACGACAGGGCAGCTGATGGTGATTGGGAGAACTATGTGAGGTCCCAAGGTGCCTACTTTGAAGGGCACTAAGGTGTTACTGTCCTGTGTACAGTGTTTCTTGTATCTTGTATCTTCTTCAATAAATGTCTCTATTTTTCATCGTACACGACCGATGCCTTCTGGACAGACATTGTATGATGTTGCCGGCAACAGTAGAAGGCATGTGGGCTGCGGAAGGCATGTGGGCTGTGGCCACCAGCCCACAGTGAGACCTCGTGTAAGTCTCTGTCTCAAAAATGGAGTGGATCAGTTCCCATCCGTGGTGGAGAGAGAAAAAGAGGGGGGGGGCGGGGGGAGGACGAACTTAGGGTTACTTCACAAATATTCACTGAGAACCTGCCATTCTCTGATACTGGGGTAGGTGGCACAAACTCTTGGAAGCTTGCATCTGGTTTCCTGGGGTCTTCCCCACCCCTGTCCCCTTAGTACCTTTTCCTTTGGCTGCTTCTGCTCTGTCTCTTTTCACTGGAATAACCCTCAGGGAGGAGCTCAGCCCTGCGCTGAGCCCTGAGCCCTCCTGGTGAATGAATCACTGACCCTTGGGTGGTCTCAGGGAACCCAGGCTCAGCCGTGTAACTGGTGGGGGTGGGGGATAGGGAGCCAGGGGTCAAGGCTGGGCTTTGAGCAGTGGCATTCACTTGTGTGCTCAACGAGTGAAGGTGAGAGTGGGACGTGAGCAGTGCGGGGAGAGGTACACAGGCTCTTGTCCAGCGTTGGCATTGGTTATTGTTCCCCGTGCATCGGGAAGGGTCTGAAGGGTCCCAGGAGCTCTGATGTGCAGCCTAAGAAATTCCCCCATAAGTAGTTTGGTGGCTGGATTGGGGAGGCCGGAAGTGGGAGGACCCTGACCCTGACCTACTGAGTCTTAACTACTCTCCCTAGTCTGGCTGAGTGACATCATAGTTTAAGTTACCTACTGCTTCCTGAAGGACTTCCAGAAATAGCCAGACCGACTTGCCTTTGGTCTGTAGCCTCAGAACCCCACTGGGAAGTGGGCAGGAGCACTGAGCAGAATGAGCATGAGGTAATGGGAAGGTTGTTCTGCAAAGCTCTGGAGCTGGATGAACCCTGGACCCCTTGGTTTGGCACATCCCCCCTCACTCCCTGCCCCTTCCCATAGGTCTCAGTGGCTCATGGTGCACACACCCTTCCCCTTGCCCAGACACTCCAGATGGGCCCTGTGATGGGCACTGCTGGGTGCACACCTCAGGCTCCAGGGGCGGCAGGGTGAAGACAGACGTGCTGCCTGGCTTTCGGCTCAGTGACATGCCATTAGCATTTGGTTTTCCCATACATTATTTGTATCTTCAGCCATGTGGACAGAGGACCTCTGAGAACCCTGCCCTGCCCACTGTGGGACTCTGGCTTGCCACAGCCTTGGGCTCATGTGAAAGTGCTGGGAGCAGCTCATGGGGAAACCCAAGGCCACCTCAGTTGTGCCGTAATTGGACAGAGAGAGTTGCCTGTCAGCTTTCTGGGGGAGTTGAGTCTGCTTCCTGCTCTCACAGTGTGAGGTTTAGCTCCCTGACCGCTGTTCTTAGCAGAGGTACCTGCTGCCGTTTCACGAGTCCCTAAAGAGTGCATCTAGACAAGCCTGCGTGTCAGCCCCCAGTGTGGAGGCCGGTGAGGGAATGTCCACTGCAGGTCCCCTCCGTCTGCCACCTAAGACTGCAGTCCAGGGTCTGGTGGCCTGGGCATGTACTGTCTGCTTTTACCTGCTGAAAGAGTTAAATGGAAAACAGGAGTGTGCAGAAAACAAGCTTGCTTCAAACCTGATCCTCCGTGTCAGCACCAGGACTCTGACTCCTCCGGAGTTCTGGGGTTCCTCTAACCGTGTAGAACGCCGTCACGCTCTGGGTTTTGCAGTTCCACGTGTTGGGTGAGGACACCGTGTGGAAGCAAGGGCCAGCTCCCTCTGGTGGCCAAACTCCTCCAGAGCCCTGCGCTTGCAGGTTGCCTCCCAGGCTTCGGGAGACCCCTCTCTTGGGGGGAACGGCTTTAGAGAAATATCCAGGGGAGGCGGTCGTCCGCAGGCTTAGCCAGCAGGCCCCAGCTGCCTCATTGAGGTGGAGGACCCTGCTTTTCAGAATTCCCAGCGCAGAGCACTTCGCGTGGTGCCCCAGATTCCTGGCTGCCACGCCTTCCCTTCAGTTCCTCGTCCGCCTGAGGCAGCACTGTGTACAGTGGTCTGGTTGCATGTGTGTGTTTAACTCACCTAAATTCAGCCTCGCAGGCTGAACCAGAGCCACATGGGACCAGCCACAACCCAGGTCCAACCCCAGCTGCCCACTTCTCAGCTCTGTGACTTGGGTGCCTTCCTTTCCTCTCCCTGGGCTTCACTCTTCTTAACTGTGAAGTAACGTATGCAAAGTCCCTGATCCAGAATGGGTTTTCAGAAGCGTCAGCTCTTGGACAATCGTGATGGCTTTGAACTTCCAGAAGGCCTTGACCGTCCACACTCTCATGAGTTGGGGGCTCAGTGGAAATGGCAGTATTTTCACAGGTAGTCCAGAGAGGCAGAAGGTGGCCATGGTGGATCTGAGCACAGATGGCTTGGTCAGATCCCAGAACCAGATTGGTGGCCCCTGCAGCGGCACCGTTGTTTCCAGAGAAGCCTTCATTATTTCTATTCATGTTATGGGGGGGCGAGGGGGAGGCCTTGTAAATAGAGGCCATAAAGTGCTACAGCCACAGTCCAGATGTGGACTGCTAAGTGCTACTGGCATTAAAGTCGCACATGCCTAAGCCTGTTGGTATGTGTGTGTGCTCAGGGGTTGATGCACCTGTGTGCCCTGGAAGGAATTTGTGCAGAATACCTGTCCTGTGCCCTTGGACAGACTCTGGGACACATTCCACAGGCTGTGGTGAAAACAGCTGGTCTCAATACACCAACAAGGGCAATCGGCTTTCGGCAGTAGATCTGGACATGGCCAGCCCAAAGCTAAGTGTTGACCTGTCCCTATTTTGTGCAGAGCCAGCTCCAGCCCCCCCGGGGCAGTGAGTGTGGGACTGTGTTCACAGAGCGAGCAGAACCTTGCTTCCTGGGCAGTTCAGAACACGCCAGAGTTAGGAGAGGAAGGGAGAAGATCCGCCCTCCGCAGCCCAGAGGGGAAGGCCCTTTTGACAGTGAACAGCCACCAGGGGATGCATACCTGTAGGCTCCATGGGCAGGACTTCCAGGCCCCTCTTTCCTGTGCTCTTTTCTAGAGGTGGGGGGAGAACCCACTTGTCCCAACCCCTTGTCATTGTGGCTGTCAGCCTGCCTCTGCCACTCTCTTAGGGCGTTCCAGAAACTGCACCCGTTGGGCAGCACCCACATCCTCCTGTTGGATAGGAGATACACTTAGCTTCTTGACAGTGGCCAGTTTGGAGCCATCGAAGAAGGAGCATTGGTCTACACTGCAAGGAAGGAAGCCAGGTTTCAGATACCTCTCCAGGCAAATTGGAGATTTTTCATTTTCCTGGAGTGGAATTGAATTGTTCCCACCTGTGGATACCAGGTGCCTTTTTAAGTTATAAGGATGTTAAGGATGATCAGAAAAACTCTGCTAGTAACTGGGGATTTTAATTTCTTTTTTAGGCTGGGAGGAAACAAAAAGGTATTGTCTTGGGGCAGAACCTCAGCTGCTGATGGAATGGCTCTGCCTCTGGGCCTTACTCTTCCTGTCTTTGTCGTAAAGTCAGCCATCAGGCTTGGGAGTGTCTGTTGCAACGAGTGTCCTTGTTGTCTTGTCCTCCTTCTGGAAAGTTTTGAATTCTGAGGTGTGAAGAGGTGGTCCCTGCAGAAGATAAATTGAAATGGTGAAGGCTGTGTCTGTGCAGATTGAATAAAACAGATTTGAGTGGAAAGTGATGTACTCAGTTCCAGTATACCCAGTTCTTAAAAGCATAGGATGTGGGAGACAGCTTCATGACAACATATAAGGAAAGGTATTTCATTTGAGAGGTGAGCAAGCTCAGTACGTGTCAGTGTGACTGAGGTGCTGTCGCCAGTAAAGCTCATTGAGTCTTGCGTTCCTTGATGGACAGGCACCTCCACATTGAGAGTTGTGCCAGTGTCTGCATTGGTTCACGCACAGACGGGGCGTTGACTTCTGTTCTCATACCTCCCAGGAGCAGGGTAACCATGGTAGGGGGACTTAACATCATGTCTTCTGAGGAATAATATAAGGACAGGAAGGTCAGAAAAAGAAATCTTGGGATGTATTTAAGCCATCTTTAGATATCTAAAAGGACCGCATGAGAAAAGGGCATTGAGTTCTTGTTTTGTGTGGTTCCCGAAGCCGCCAGTAGGTAGAAGTTTTCACTCAGGTCCGGTAAGAGAGAACTGTTTGAATTAACTGAAAAGGAAAATGGTTGCCTCGGGAAAATAGTGAGTCCCTTGTCACTAGAGGCATGCAGGCAGGGTTTTGATCCAGCTTGATTAAATTCTTAGGTATCTGTGCTGTGGTGCGGAGTTTACCTTGTGCAGGCCCCAGTGCATTGATACCAAATAAATATTCCTTTTCTTCTTGGCTTGATGTAATGAAGTGACTTCAGAAGAAAGCCCCTCACGCTCCATCATCTGGGAGGCTCACCCTACAGTGCTCCCTGACTTACCTGAGTTTGGGGGCGATTGCCTGTGCCCCCACATGGCAGGCGTCATTGCATTGCCAGAGGGCCAAGCCTCCTGGCCCGGCCGGGTTGAAGGTAGCCCGGCCCCTTTGTTGCTAAGAGACTGCGTCTGAGTGAACCCAAGAAGGACCTGCTCCCAGCGGGTCCTTTCTGGCTTTGGTTCTTTCGTGGAGGGCCATGGCTGGTGACTCATCTTTTGGGGACCTCTGTATTAGAAGCACAAATCTGGCTCTTCTCCCAGGAGGCGATTTGAAAAGAACAACAAAAGGCCAGCTTCAAAGTCTATTCCAGCCCATCTTTCCTGTTCCACTTGCAGCCCAGTGTTGGCCAAGACTGGGAATTGGCTAATGCATAGCTACAGCTCAGATTCCCGAAACGAGTTTCCATCCTAGGTCTCCTCGCATTCCTCAGCTTCAAACACTCCATAAAGCTTTGGGAGCCGGAATATTTTCTTTTCTTTCTTCTTTTGTGAAGTAGGTCATTTTGAGTGTGAAGTATTATGTTTTTCCCCTTTTTTCTCCTTCCTCTCACAAGTCCTGTGGTTGAAGAGTTATGGTCATGGAATCTGTACATGTGACTATGACATTATTGAAATGGAAGAGTGATTTTCAAGGAGAAACGACATAGAACTCAGAATTACTGACACATTAGGCTTTTAGTTGGTCCAGATTCAGGAATCTAACTGGTGACAGAGAATAAACTCAGCCAGATGCTTAATTGTAATGGACTCTGCTGATAAGTTGTCAGCCCCACCTGAGAGTCTTGCCTTTTGTTTCTGGCTCATCCAGCACAGAGGGGTCCCTTGGCGACCCGATTTTTTGGAATTTATGAAACCTGTATTTGCCTGTTGTAATTGACATACTATTTTTCAAACGGTGGGACTTATGGAACCATCCCAGAGTGGCCCCATCTCCTTAGCCCCACCTATTGAATCCCCCGCAGTTCTTTTTGCCTTGGGAAATGTAAGCATTTACTGGGAAAATCTTGAAAACCACCTAGACTGTTTGTAGGACCTGTGTCACTCCGTTGAAGTTCTCTCTGTTAGACCCCAGCAAAGTTTTACTCCAGTTGTTCTTGGGTTGACCTGTTGTCTCCCCCACTCCTGATGTTCCTGGAGCTTTCAGGGACCCCTGCAGCTGCGTAGTTCAAAGCTTTCCAAGGTAGCTTCACCACAGTCTCCCTGATGATTGTCCCTGTGTTGGCTGGCTAACAGGTCACTTGCCCTCCTCAGTGTGCATGTGGATTTCAAGTTTAAGGAAAGCCCTACTTTCATGTTTGGGCTTCCACACTGTAAAGATATTCTCCGAGCTGAGCTGCCCACTTGACCAGAGACCTCACTGAGGGGAGAGGACCTTCCCTCTTGAGCCGAAGTCAGCTGAGCCTGTAGGCCTCCCTCCCTCCTGGAGATCTGGGGTTTTGAGATGATGGAGCAGGGGTGGAGCCAGGGCAGGGCCGGGGTAATTTCCCCGTAGCTTGCTCTCATCGCTGGGCCACATTTGATCGTTCATACACATTGACGTGCAAGGTCCAAGAGCGAGTTGCTGGCGATGGTAGAGCCACCTTATTGAAATAGCATGTTAGCATTTAAACAATATTAATACTATTTGACTCATTAAATATACAAAGGCCAGTTAAAGTGCTTCCATGTGTGTGCTGTTAGTTCTGGCGGGCAACTCCTCAGATGACTTTATGTGGTTTCAGACAACATTTTAGCACATTCTTAAAATACCCACAAAAGCCTTTATGTAAAAACTCATAAATGTGAACCCCATAAAATTATTTTTTTTTCCTGTTTCATGTCATTATGATCAAAGTACAGTAGGTAAGAATAAATTTTCAAAAACTTGTTGAGGTCCCTCTTTAATTAATGCTTCACGCACAGAGCAAAGCCATAAAGCACGTAACGGGGGCTGTCTGTGTGCCCTGCAGTCGCCATGCCCTGACTGCATACTGCAGTCCTGACCGCACTGGTCCAAGAGGCGGGCTTTTCTGGTGATTCTGAACGGGCCCTTCCCGATCGCTCTGTCCTCATGCTCTCTTTGTCCTGGAACCTCAGGTTGAGACTTGCAGCCACTCAAGTCCCTCAAGATCGCTTTTGGCGGATGGAATGCAAGTTTGTTCTTGAGTTGTTGTGGTGTTGGGGCCATACCTTCAGAGTCCGGGTTTCAGCACGTCCGCCTTACCTCGATAGGGAACGCCCCATTGGAAGAGGGAGCAGAGTGACAGTGAGATCCACGGTGTCGCCCCTGACTCTGCTGCTGTCACTTCTTTATTAAAGTCAAATGGACTGTAAATTAGGATACTACCCAATGGAATACTATCCTAGCTATTAAAAACAATTACAGAAATCATGTGGCTCTGTGGAAAAGTGCTAATGGTTCTGTGCCAAGTGAGAAAAGCCGAACTCAACGCAGTACCATTGCTGGGCTTATAGTTACATAAAAAATTATGCATCTGGACAAAGACTGGAAGGGAATTTGGAAAAATCAGATTTATGGGATAAGTTGATATATGGTACTGTGGGCTAATTTTTAAATTTCCTTTTTTTATAATGTTCTTGCAATACATTTTTTTAATTTGGGGGAGCAGCAACCCACGTGGGGGTCAGGATTGAAGCTGCGTTTTCACCTCCTTTGTATCCAGCATTGTGAAATGCCGGGCCCAGTCAGTGCGGCCCACAAGGAAGCTGAGCAAGCCAAGAAGAAGCTGCCCAGCGTGGGAACCGGGCCATGGGAGGGACGCTGGCCTGGAAATGGCCGGTTCCACCTTATAAAACATTCATGCTGCTGTTTTATTTTTCTGAAAGAAAACACATCTCAGATGGGACAGAGGGGGATCAACTATAGGCCACCTGGTGCTTTTGAACTGGTCACCAGGTGGCGTGGACAAGGGCTGTCAAGCCACCATGATCTTTCCTGGTCCCCTTCCAGGACAGCCCGACCCATTTTCTCCAGTATTCCAGCACACAGGGCGGCAAGCCTTGGACGAGAACACCACCACTCTTGTTTGGGGAGGGGCAGCGGATTGGGGCCATAAGCTGTGGGGGGCGGGGGGCAGAAGGATGAAAATGCCCACTGGGCTTCAAGCCTTCATTCCAGGATGGCCAACGGAAAAAAGGAATTACTGGCCTGTCCTTTTTGCCAGCACAGGAAAGCCACAGTGTTTTCAAGTTGTTGTTTTTCTCCCTTTTGATGTGGGGCTGCTCTCCCTATAAGCAGATGAAAAGGGAAAACCGGGTGGGAGAACCCAGCCCTCTGACACCAACAGGACTGGTTCACAGGTCTGCCGTGGGCTGCTCCTCTCCTCCCTCGTTACTGTTGGGCCACCTCCCGGTGAACTCGGAGCCAAGGGAGCCACCCAAATCCAGGACGACAAGCCAGAAGGGCTCCCTGCGTCCCGGGAACCTTCCAGGTCGGCCTGCGTGTGCAGCTCTCTGCAGGGCTGGTCCTATGTAAAACACCTACCTGCTCACTCTGTCTCAGGGAGGGTGTGCGGTTGGGGAGCGGTTCTGAAAAGGCATTTGGAACAAGAAAAAGAACCTTCCTGAGAGGGTCCCCTGAGTGCTCGGTTTTGGCTGATTTGCTGGAGGTCACTGAACTCTAGGCGCCCACAGGTGTGTCTGTTACCCTTACAGTACTACACTTGTGCTTGTCTGCAGCCAAACCCCTTCCCACCCTCCATTGTTGACCGACAGTTAGCCCGGGGCCCGGGGCTGGCATCTCCTGCGGAGCCCTTGGCAGGCCTGCCCTCACCTGCCTCCAGGTGACTTAACTGGGAGTGGCAGAGTTGCAAATTGCATTTGACAGCTTAATCACAGTGGATGGTGCTGGGATGGAGCAGTAGGGATGGGATGTGGTGGTGGCAGTAGCAGTGGGCAGGCCCCAGGCTGCCTGAGCAGCCTTGGTGGAGAGGGGCAAGGGTAGCAACCTTGGTGAGGACCCTTGGGCGCCCAGCCGGCCAGCAGCAGCTGGAGCCCTATAGCTCACAGGCTGCGGGCTGTTGTTCCTGAGGAGGGGCTACTTCCATGGTCTTGTCACACTGCTGTCTATCACGCACTGACATGTGCACCAAAAAGTACAAAGAATTTTCATATTCCTTCACCCACACTTTCTGAACAGTAACATTTCCCATGTATGTTTATTATATAACAACTTTATTGAGCTATAATTCACAGATGTGTTTACTCTTAGTTCTTGTTTTCGTTATTAAAATTACTA
Organism: Mormoops blainvillei; assembly: GCA_004026545.1. NCBI lineage: Eukaryota > Metazoa > Chordata > Mammalia > Chiroptera > Mormoopidae > Mormoops > Mormoops blainvillei. Next base: position 42,908 of record PVJD01010318.1, read on the forward strand.
GGAATCTTTGGTCAAACGTCTCTTGCCTCTGTTGGTTTTGTCTCGGCAGCCCTGAGGCCCTGTTCGCACAGGTGCTGCCTGGGAGCCCCTAGTGAATGGTCGCTGGGTGGGTAAGCGCACGAATGGAGCTGGTGACTGGAGGGGCTGAGGCGGAGACCCACTCTTGGTCTGACCTGAGCCATGCTCACTGCGGCCGCCACTGCCTCGCTCGCTGTTTCCCACCTAAGCTCGTGGGTCCCGGAGTGTGCCTGCTGCACCATTGAGCGGGGGTTAATTGGGGTCAGAGAGGCCACACAGACTTGCTGGTAAAGAATGTGCTAGCCACCAGACAAGATTCTTCCAGTTTCAGTTGGGTCGTCAGCGGAATTCGAGGTGCTGCATGCACACCAGCTGGTGACCCATCCTCCTCTGCTCCCTGAGCTCCTTGGTCTAGACTCACAGCAGCCTGACTCCATCACAGCTGCTGACTTGGGTGTCTTGGATTTGGAAGTCTAGCCTGATTTCCTTTCCTCCCCTGGCCCTCTCTTTCCCACGAGCATTTGATCTTAATTAGGAATTTTTCCATATTGGCTCAGGCTTGAGGAGTAAGCTCCATCCCAAGCTTAGCCCTGTGTCCCTGGCTAGGGGGTTGCAGCAAGTTGCTCTGAAAAACCACAGAAGCCTGGGTGTGCCCAGGCTCTGGATAGTTCTGGGCGGGGAAGCGTTTGTTGCTCTACTTTTTTCTCCTCATCGCCCCTGTAAAGTAGCCATCACAACGTGGGAATATGGGGCAGTAATGAGGACTTCATAGTAGTGACCCCATTGTATGTCTGTATTTCACACACTTTGCAGGATCCCTTATCTGGGAAGAATCTGAAGCCCAGAGAAGTTTGATAAATTTTCCAAAGACCACAAAGCTTAGAGTACATGGCAGAGCTCAGACTCCGCTCACCTTGAGGACTCCTAAGCCGTGTTCCTTCTGCGGCCCCCATCCCTGACCCGTGGATGTTCAGGCCACATGCAGGAATCAGCCCTGGAACTGTTAGGGGAGGGCCCTTAGTTCCAGACAGACACTTAGGTGAATCTTTGCCGAATGACAGCCCTGGGGACCTGGGCTGACGGTCTGTAATTTGATGGGCTTAACATCTAACCGGCACGCGGTCCTGTTTCCTGCAGGTATTTTGAAGGCGGCGTCTCATCTGTCTACCTCTGGGATCTGGATCATGGCTTTGCGGGAGTGATCCTCATAAAGAAGGCTGGAGACGGATCAAAGAAGATCAAAGGCTGCTGGGATTCCATCCACGTGGTGGAAGTGCAGGTACGGCCCCCCAGCAGCTGCTGGCCCAGGGCCTCCGCTGCAGATGCCCTGCCAGACCGTGCAGCCCCCGCTTTCTAGCAGGTGCTTCTTGAAGAGGGGTGCTGGGGAGCTGTGATACATAAACCCGTTAATTCCTAAAATGCCCCGAAGCCATTTGGAGAAAGATGAGTCAAGATGGCAGTAGTCATTGATGATAAAGGTCCCAGGAGAACGGAAACTACATGATTGCAGATTTAGTTCCTTTGAAAACCATTTAGAACTTTAGAAGAAAGGTAGTGTTGTGGTAGTGTCTTAGGAAGGAGCACATTAGGATGACCCCGAACTCAGAGGCTGCCTCAGGCTCCCCTTAGCCTGAGGTGGTGCACAAGGCTCTGATCTCTATCTCGTCCCCCAGGAGAAATCCAGTGGTCGCACCGCCCATTACAAGCTGACCTCCACGGTGATGCTTTGGCTGCAAACCAACAAATCCGGCTCTGGCACCATGAACCTCGGAGGCAGCCTCACCAGACAGGTAGAGTTGCCAGTGCCCACAGGTGCTGACTGTACGTGGGGATGAGTGAGCAGTTGTCCCCAAGGGGTCCTGGGACAGCATCTATGCCTGACATGATCTCCCCATAGGCCTAACAGTGAGTCCCAAGATTTAGTCACGGACGTTTTCTCTTTGGGTTGAGGTGTTTATATTAAAATGCTCCTGTGATGTTTAGGACATACTGCTGATAACGTTTTAGAATGTTTTAATTTCCCACTTGTGACTTAGATTGTGTATAAGGACTCTTGGTTGCAAATGACAGAAGTAAAACTCTGACTTAAGCAAAAAATGGAAATGAGCTCGCATGACCATGAAATTCAGGCTTCGTTGAGCGTGGCTGGGTCTAGGACGCAGATGATGCCGTGGTGACGCCCAGCAGTCCTGGAGGAAAGAGCTTCTCTTTCCAAATAGGCCTACTATATACCCCAAAAATATGTCACTGGCCCCGATATGGTTGCCGGTCCATCACAGAATCGTTTACTGAGGCTACGGAGGAGGAAATGGCCTGGCCAGACTTGGGTTACATGGTTACCCATGGTGTTGTAGATGGAAGAGGGGTGCTGCTCTCCTAGAGTAGAATCTGGCAGCTTGTCACAATGCAGGAAGGATGAGTGTGGGCAGGCAGCAGACTTTGGACACGGTGGACATTACCGTGTAGGCGGGGTGGGCCGTATGTAGAGTGACAGCAGAGCCAGAGGGTCAGCCCAGATGGTTGGCAACAGGCTGCTGGGGGATAGTAGCCAGGATCCCCCAGAAAAGAGAGGAAAGGCTGAAAAATAAAAGCCTAAAGGGATTCAGAAGGAGAGCCTGCTTTAAGCATCTAAGCCGGTGTACTCGCCTGCCTGTGCAAGTGTCTGGTAGGGACCAGTAACTGACAAGCACGGTGGCGAGTCTGCTCTCCGCTCAGCTCTGCGCCCCCGCCCCCCGAGCAGTGCCCCAGAGATGGAGCCGAGTAACCTTCACCGGCATCCTCCAGCGCAGGCCCAAGTACGGGACTTTTCAAAGCACAGATCACTCGTTCACCTCGTAAAAGGAAAAGTGAGCACATTTGGCCAAAGCAGTCAAAAGGCCACCTAAGCCACAGGACCTGGACACTGGAAGAGTTCAGAGGCGGCCACTCCCAGCCTGACAGGATGCCTTCTGCTGCTCTGCCTTCTCTCCGCGTCCGAAGACAGCCCTTTCTTCTTCATCAGCCTCTGTGAAAACAGGGCTGCCGGAACAGAACCTGTCCTCCAAAATGGGCCCAGGATGGCTTCGGCTGGCACCTCATGGGTGTGCCGTCGACTAAGTGGCCACCCACTGGCACCCCCACCCCATCTCTTTGCCCCATGAACCAGTGAGGGTCCAGGGATTTCCCATTTTGTTCTCATGCAGCCAGCCTTTTTTTAAAATGAGATTTTACATTTATCCTCACATTTTGCTTTTTATCTACTCTGCTCGCATTGGTTATGTTGAAGCTCGGTTTCAGTGAACCATGTGTTAGCTGTTCCTTCTGGCTTGGTCACTTGCACGTTACCTGTGGTGACTCTGCCTTATGTTAATTAGCTCTAGGCCAAGCGCAGAGCCCTCTGGCACTGCTCCCAGAGGCTTCCTCAGAGGGAGGCGTTGGCCTGATAGGCATTTTTGTTAGGGTGTTTTTCTTTAAGTTGGGCTTATTTATTAGCTATTAATCCAGTTACTTATTTATTTATTTTCAAATAAATGCCCTTCGAGCTATCGGTGGTTGATTACCTCCTGCCAACCCCCAGCTGGCTCCCTGCTTCCATAGGACCAGGTGACTGCAGGCTCGGCTGTCGCTTCCCTCTCCTCACCCTCATCAGGCTCTTCCCGTGTCGGTACCGCAGGCTCCTTCTGTGCTGCAAGACGCGGTGCTTCGCTCAGCTCCCATCTCTGAGGTCGTGAGCGGCCCTGTGGGCAGGTCACCGGCAGGCCGTTGGGCAGGTCGGCTCTCTGAGAGACCTCCCACCTGCGGTTCCTGGCGCCTGTGCCCTGCCGTTCTCAGCCTCGCCCAGGGCCAGCATCGGCCCCACCCGCGAGCTTGTCAGAATGCAGAGGTCTTGGGCCCTACCCAGACTTACCAAATCGGGATCCAAACTTAATAAAATTCTCCTGGTGATGTATGCGCACATTAAACTTTGACAAGTGCTACTCCTTTGGCTTCTGTACCCATTTCCATTGTGGGGAGGGTCTTGGTGCCCTTATCACCAACTAGCACTTCTCAGACGCCAGCAGGGCATCCTGCAGTTCAACCTAATTCTGACACTCCATGGAGACAGCATCAGATCCCATAGCTTAAGGGCTTAGTTCTATAAGGCTGCCCCCACCCCTGCCCAAACACACCCCTTCAGATACCAGTTGCAAGTGCGATTGTCACCCGTGCTCTGACCAAGCAGCTGTCAATCACAGGTGCTCACAGTGCCTGCCTTGTATTACGTTAATTTGCTAGAGAGGCTTACAGAACTCAGGAAACCCATTTACTCACTAGGTCACTGGTTTATTACAAAGGACATTAAAGGATATGAATTAGTAGCCAGATGAAGAGATACAGAGGGCGAGGTCCAAGCAAAAGAGCCTCTGTTCTCGTGGAGCTTGGGACCCCGAGTGGTGGCACTTGGAAGTATCTGGCTCCTCACCCTGGAAGCTCTCTGAACCCCCTCCTTTGTGGGTTTTTATGGAGGCTTTGTTCCATAGACATAATCGATTAACTCGCTGGCCATTGGTGATCGATTCGACCTTTAGCCGTCCTCCGCTCCCTGGAATCGGGAGTGGGATTAAAAGTCGCACTCCTCTGGTCGGGGTTGCATCCTCTGTCGAAGGTGTGTCTGCGTTGAACTGGGAGATTGGATTGGAAGGTGCTGCCCCCTGGAGCAGACTAGTCTTAACTTCTACTTCACATGCTACTCTAAGCATCTAAGCAGGTTTAAGGCCCTTGTTTTTTAAGGGTCCATGTTTAGGACCCTTGACGACCCTGTCCCAGGACTTGCGCCAGTGTGGTGGCTGCTTTGTGTGAAGGAGAGAGAGCACAGACAAGTAACACTTGGCCTCCTGTTCCCATTTCCCATTCTAGTGGTTACTGCCTTTTTTAGGGTTCCTTTTAACATCAAAGGTTTGTTTCAATAAGATAATCTACTTTTAATAGCCATTGATAGAAAGTGTGTGCCAGAAAGCATGCATGTAGTAACTCAAGTGAATTAGTATTTTAGTCACAAAAGAATCTTTATGCATTTGAAAAATTGTAGTGCAGGCAAATGTGTTGTCAGCCAACATGTCCGGGATGCTTATTGGAGCCCCATGCAAAACCTCCACTACCTCTGGTGCACCACAGGGGCCTGAAACCACAAGGGATTTTGGGGGTCGCCTGCTCTGGCCTTTGGGCAAGGCTGCTCCCATGCCCAACCAGAACCAAGGCCAGTGCTCCCTGGGGCAGAGCCCATCCTTTTGCATGGAAACGGGCCCTTGTCTTCCAGGAACCCTCGCCTGGGGAGTGGCATTGAAGCCCCAGGCAGCCAGCTCCACCACAGCCTGCCTCCTCCACACCCTGCCACCTGGGTGACGGTGGAAAATCCTAAATTTGTATCCGGAGACTGTTTCCTGCATCACTTACCGCTCTGAACTGTTTAGAATTCCACCCGGTTTACAGTGACCTGGACAAATATTTAATCCTCAGTCTTCCTACTAGTTTAAATCAGAGCTGTCAGCCCATGGCCAGGGTCTGGTTCCGGCTTGCCGCGAGCAGTGCCTCCTGCCAAGCCAAACACAGGCCTGATGAGTGGCTGTCCTCAGCACACCGGGCCGGGGCCACGGCCTTGTTTGGATTGCCTGTGCTCTTGGGCTTTAATGAGGAAATTCATGCTTCTGTCACCATCCTAACGGCCGGTCACATAACTCATCTGAGGTGCATTAAAGCCGGGGCAGGTTTCCAATGTAAGTAACTGTGAAGGGAGAGGCAGGGAAGCAGCGAGGGAGACAGGTCTACGTTAATGATGCGCGGCTTCTGAGCCAACGGGAAGCGCGGGCTGTGGGTGGAGCCAGGTGTCCCAGGTGAGCCTTGGAGAAACGGCAGTGGTTGCCTTGGGTGGGAGACGAAGGAGGGGTTCCAACTGGAGTGTTGAGCGAATCAGTGGTAAAGGGTGGACATGCACGGTGGTGCAGGCCGTCTGCTTGGGTAAGACTGTAGGCGAGAGAGAGTTATCATTCCCGTTTAACAGGTGAGCAAACTGAGGCTCAGAATGTTCAGGCATTTTCCCATGGTTAGGAGGCAGGCAGGATCGCAGCCTGGATTTGTCTGGCTAGAAAAAAAATAGGCCTCCATTTTTTGCTCTTAATCTGTCCACCGTACTTGGCACTCATTAGATTGCTAAATAAACATTCACACAGAAGCACATTGAGCAGTCAGCTCAGTGCAGACAGTCCACTGCCCTGCGTGTGCCCAGCGGAACTCTCTTGGCAGCTCTGCCGGCAGTCAGCGCGGGCAGCGGTAGTGGCCCCGCAGCCACAGAAACCGGCACCGAGAGTGGGGCCAGAGCTAAGGCGCCCCATGGAGGACTCAGGCGTCCCCGGAGTGTGCTCGGCACCATCGCCACGGGGGTGCCTCCTTCATCAGGTTCTCCTGTGGGAGGTGAGGTGCCAGATGAGACAGAGTCACCACCAGAGGTGGTGGGAAGGGTTTAAAGATTTTTAGGTAGTAGAGTGGTCTGATCAGATCTGCGTCTTCAGAAGATGGCTCTGCCGGGAGGGTGGTAGGCAGAGAAGGCTGTTAGAGTTGCCCGGGAGAGATGACCAGGGCCTGGAAGGGGGCAGCCTCAGGGGGCTGGAGGGGACAAACCTGCGGCCAGGTGGCCAGTGGAGGAGGCTGTGTCACCCTCAGGGTGGGAAATAACAAAGGGCAAAGGCAGGAGGAGTAGAGAAGGAGGGACAGATCAGGGGACATTTTGGAGTGAGAATCTTCCTCACCTGAACTCCTCCATTGAGCCCAGCCTGCAATTTCCAGGCCTTGGCTTTTCCTCTGGACACTCGGCCTTGTTGCAGCCAGACACTCACTTTCACCTCATGTGCGGCAGGAAAGACACCACCCCTGAGACGGGCCACCATGCAGCAGCAGGGGCGTTATGGCCCTTGGCGTTCCCTCACTTTCCTGTTCCTGTGCCCCATCTTGACAAGGGCCGTGATTGGTCTTGGTGGAGTTTCTCTTCAGGGTCCCACCCTTGCCCGGGCATTCTTGGCCTTGCCCCCAGTCCCCTCCTTCCTCAGTTTAGATGGTTTGTGGGAGTGCCCAAGTGAATGGCACGGTAAGCCGCCTTCACTGACTTTCTTTAAATTGTTGGTAAATTTAACAGTGACAGTTACTTGAGCCGCATTCCACCCCTGGTCGTGCCACACCCCAGCTGGCTCAGACCAAGTACACCCCCGGCCGTGCTTCCTCAGCGCCCTCACCCAGCCCCTCCACTGTGCCCCCCCCCCCGCCCCATCTCCAACAAAAGATGTTTCTCGGGTGTCAGCTGGAAAGCGAAGCAGATAGACAGTGCTTTGGCAACCCCTGCAGCTGTGGAAGGGCAAACGGCAGGTCTGGGGGAAGCTCATCACAGCCGGGTGGTACCACCCTTCCAGGCAAGGAGGGCAGAAGGTGCCCTCTGGCAGACCGCCACCCGGGCCCCTCTGGGAAGGCTTGTTGCGGGCCAGGTACCAACCTGTGGAAAAGGAAGTTGCATTAAGAGGTCACTTTGACAGCTGGAGGTGTGGGAAAGAGGCAAGACCATAAATCTCTGAAAGATGCAAGGTTTCCGATTGGGGACAGGCCCAGCAGATGTTCGTTTGATATTTTTTCAGATTCTAAATATTTAGAAATGAAGGTGGAATGTTTTGCTGAGTGGGGAGGTTAGGCCGGTCACTTGCAAACTGAGCTCTCCCCACTCAGCAGTAGGCGCCATGATGCATCTTCACACAGTGAAACTCCAGCAAAGGCGCCTGCCCAAATGTCACGCAGGGAAATCCTTTGACTCGCACTTGGCACTTAGGCAACGGGGGGAGTGCTTCCTCACTGGGGGAGGCGCAGCCACAGCTGCAGCCAGGCCCTCGGGTTCTGGGAGGGAGACTGGGCCCAGGGCTGGGGGTGCCTCAGCAGCATGGCTTCCAGGGTTGGATGACCTCGGAGGGCGCGACCCAGCACCCAGCTGAGGAGGAGAGCTGGCCTGAGACTGCCTCCCTGCAACCGTGCCACTGTGCAAGCTGACAGGAGAGGAAGGGACCAGAGACCCCAGGGCAGCGGTGGGGGCGGGGAAGGCAGATGAGACCAGGATGGGCAGTGCTTGGAATTTCTGAGTCCTGGATCGTGGTGTGTCTTTTTTTGATAACAAACGTGGATGAAGTGAAGCAAGCAGAGCAGCCTCATGGCAGAGACGGGTTTCAGAATCATCCAGACTTTGGTGCAGATCCAGCTGTGTGACCTGGACAGACCACGTCCCTTCTCTGAAACTCAGCATTCTCACTGCGCAGCTAATAATGCCTATTTGGAAAGATTGTCATAGAGCAGAAATACAAAACCATTTTGACATGTGGTTTATGACCTATATATAATAGCCACTACTGCTGCCACCACATTTCTTGCAAGCAGGGACTTTCTCCTCTTCTAGATTATATACAGTTCAGGCTCAATTAAAATTGTCCGAAACTAGGCAAACTCAACCTTCCTTGAGAAGGCCGCCTGACCGTTGTCTTCTGGCGTGACAGCGTGTTCAATCCTGGCCTGCAGCCCAGCTCTTACCAGGCACAGCTCAGTAACCTGGAAGACACACCTGGCTTCTGCCCCAGAGCCAGGACCAGAAAGTCCTGGGAATGAGGCTGCCATTCTGCCAGGCACCGCTCTGGGCACTGTGTATAAACGAGCCCATTTAGCACCAGGCAGAGGCCAGGAAAGGGAGGCCTGGCCAGGCCAAGGCCTCACCCCGTGGACCTCCAGGTGAGGAGCCGTGACGCTGGGGCCGGTTGCCGTCAGGGCCCGCCTGTGCTCACCGAAGAACGCCACACGGCTGTGGGGGACGCCGGGCGCCTCTTTTGAGGAAAACAGCCTGCTTTCCAAATGCTTGCCCGTGTCCTTCCCGTGTCCAGGCCACGGAGAGGAGGGGTGCTTGATAGGGACAAGCTGGCTGGCCTGTGACTTCAGACTTGGTTGGAATCACCTTGTGGAACATCTGTGCAGCCACAGCACATAAAAATGTTTTCTTCTGGCAGCCACTTTCATAAGGATGTAATAATATAAGCATTGCAAAAATAGTTCTATTTTTGGTGGGTCAGCACTGCCAGAAAGCTGACCCTGACCAGGTGTGGAGGGAGTCGGCAGGGCCGTGAGCGAGGAGGCTGTAGAAACACGTCTATGTGCCAAGACCTCTGCACGCCCCGGCCCACCTTCCTTCCATCCACGGTCCCTGCTGCGCCTTTTCCTTGGGCTCAAATTCCCTTTCTCCCTCCCTGACCTGTTTTGCCTTTGAGCATCCAGTGGTCGTACACTTTCCTCTCCAAGGGGTTGGGTTGGTCATGTGACTTGACTTAGCTGATGGCCCAGTGCCCTTTGCCAAAAATCCTGGCCTCACTTTGCACACTTGGTGCTGAATTAAAAATGGAACCCTCAGTGAACTCCAGGCTTCATCACTTCCCTGGGGTTGCCAGGAATCGGCCCTCTGCCTGGAGCTGGGGAGGGAGACACTGGTTTGTGATAGGATGGACTTCATTTGGGTCACCATCTCCAGGCTCCTCCTGGCCAGAAGAGCAGCTCTGAGCAACCCTCAGCCTGATCAGGAGCCCGCTTGCTGTGGGGAGGGGGCGTCCAGTTCCAGGGCGCTGGCATCCAAAAATCCCTTTTAAAAGTGAGTAGACAGAGCCCTGGCTGGTGTGGCTCAGTGGATTGAGTGCCAGCTTGTGAACCGAAAGGTCGCCGGTTCGATTCCCAGTCAGGGCACACGCCTGGGGTGTGGACTGGGTCCCCAGTTGGGGACGTGTGAGAGGCTACTGATCCATGTTTCTTCCTCTCTTTCTCCTTCCTTTCCCCTCTCTCTAAAAATAAATAAAATCTTAAAAAAAAAAAAAAGGAGAAAAGATGGGTGGACAGTTCTATCCCTTCTTCCCTTCTCCAGAGTGTGGTCCTGACTCCCATTCAGCATGTACATACTCTAGTTATCTCGGCACAGGGTTTTGCTAAGGACAGAGAATATTCCAACAAGCAGTTAGGCTCCGCCCAGGCTGGGGCATTTGTTAGACCTGAAATGGCGGGGAGTGGCTGTTGTTTTTGTTTATGAGTGCCTTCATTTCTGTTTTGTGGAGACCCTTGGAATCCCTGAGGATTCAAATTGCCCAGGGTCACTGGCCAAATGTGCCTGGGACAGTTCAGGGCCCGGTGTTGGGCAGGGAGGCCAGCTGGTCTGGCATTTCTGTTTCCTCTTTTCCATTTGACCAGTCCTCACCAAGACAGTCTTGCCAGAACAAGACATCTTTGTTCTGCACAGATTGGTCTCATAACTTTAGAAGAGCCTTGTGGGGTCATAGGTTCCAGACTGTCAGTCTACCCCTCGTATGGCATGTCTGGCAGTGGTACCCCATGCTTTATGAACAGATCCCTGTTACAGCTCTGTCGTTCCCTGATGTTCCCTTGCAGCCCTTGGCAGTGATATGAATTGGATCTGCTTCCCCCCACTGCCAGGATCACTTGAGTCCCCTCCCAGCCTGAAGTATCCCCAGTTCTTTCTCATTTTTTGGGATCAGGTGTTCAAACCTTCTAAGCAGGTGAACTCCCAGCTTGTATGTGGCTTTCTGAAAGCCTGGTGTCCCAAACTAAATCCAGCCCTGCAGAGCTTGCTGGGCCAGGACAGAACAGAGGGGATCGGGGCCTTCCTGAGCCTGAGTGAGTCGTGGAGCCTCGCAGCTGCATCTTCTCGGCACCAGTAATAGTCATTGCACCTAACGTTGCAGGAAAGCTTTTCTTGCAGCCACATCACGGTCTTGTCAAGCTTGAAATAATCTAAAAACCACAGGTCCCTTCGTTGGACTTATCCCCCATTTTATAGTCCGTGAGATTAATGTTTGAGCCAAAGTATCTGGTTCGCATTTGCCCAGGTACATGTGATCAGCATACTGAGGTGGGAAGAGCCAAGTCCCTGGAGTCCGACGCTGCTGGATCTGGGCAGGTCTTTTGACATCTTTAAACCTCAGTATCCTTGGGTTTAAAATAGGTTTTTGTGCGGACTAAGTGGAATAAGGTGGCTGCCACCTGGGAAGCCCTCTGTGCGTGGTAGCTGGCCCATGTTTCTGGGTTCTGTAGTGACCCCTCTGATCATCTTGACCCCTGATGCCGTTGGTAATAACATCGATGAACCGTCTCCACTATACCTCCTTTCAAATCCTGGACCCGTGGTTGGCCCAAGCTAGGCAGAGAATGCTGCAGGATGCTGCAGAGGCTACCTTGGGAACATGGCACCTGACCCGTCGGCAGAGGCTCATCTGAGCGGCCATTGTGTAGCCCCACACCTGAGCTGTGGCCACAGGAAGTTCAGTGGGGACCTCCATGAGTGCTGCAATCTTACTAGAGCTCTCTCTCCTTCCAGCCCAGCGTCACCATCAAAATAGGAAACCAGAGGTTCTGTGATGGAGCTTGTTCACAGAGAGCCCACGCTGGCTGCTGTAGATGTCTGATTTTGAAGTGTGTCCACGGATGATTTTTAACAGTCCCATCAAAACTTGTCTGGATCAGTGTCAAACTATCCTCTTCCTTCTGCTAGGAAAGCGGGGTCGGCTCCTGCCCCCTGTTGTGTTCTGGCTCCTCTGAAGTGCACTGCGATGTTTTAGGGATTGCTGTATCACAGAGTCCGGTTTGTCTGACTGTGGAAGAAAAAGGGAAAAATGGATGAGAAGCAGAAGAGGCCTGACCTCTGAGCACGCACAGCACAGCACAGCACACATACCACACACTACACACACACCACACACCACACCACACCGACCACACACACCACACACCGCACACACACACTACACACACA
>PVJD01010319.1:0-48417 GCA_004026545.1 Mormoops blainvillei
GATGCTGCTATGGGAGGAGGCGAGCACCCCATTTACCACCTTGCCTGGACGTCTCCAGTTTGGGACTTTAAGCCCTTGAGTTGTGCTAGCAATGCCAAATCTGGCCTCATACTAGTTTTGATCCTTATTTGTTTTGGATTCCCTGAGGTCATCCTTGAACAGACTTGCTCCCCTTCCTTACAAAGGAACCTGTGAAATCAGCATTCTGAAGAACAAGTGAGGATTCGTCACAGCCAATCCTTGTCAGCTCTAGAGCAGCCTACCACCTCCGGTTTGTTGGTTTACTGGCCACCACCACCTCATGGTCAGCACAGTCTTCTTCCTCTGAAAGATATGGCTACCAAAACACGGCAAATGCAGTGTTAGGCCTCACGAATGTTAGTATGGTGCTCGGAGAAAAAGAGGTGTGGTGGCCCCACTCTTAGCTAGTTAGTTCACATCCACATTAACAAAGTGAGATATGACCAGATGTGAAGGGACTAGAAAATATGTCATATGAAAAATTTAGCCTGTTGGTATTTCACCTGGAGAAGGGAAGATTCACAGGGATATAATAAACTGAAGTTGAAAGTCTCAGACGTCTTATTTCAGAGGGAAGGGAGTGGACTTGCTTTCAAATATAAGGGCAAAAATTACCATTATCTTAAAACAGAACTGGTTATCTTTATAAACAGTGGGTGTCAACTCTCTTGGCATGTGTGCAATTTCTTTTTAAAATACCCTTTTTAGAGCCCAAATTTATAAGGTCCTAATTTCTTTGTCATACTCTGCTCTTACCTATAAATTAATTTAAAAATTCTTCCTTTTTTAAAGTGTGTCTTTATCTCACGTTTGATTATACGGGCTGCTATTCTTATCAGTTGCTGTGGGAAGATTCTTACAAAGATCTCGTTATCTTGGAACATCATGCCTGTACACAGAGCATAAGGAGTGTAACAAGATTCCTACCAAGCTCCTGTTTAACAGTTTAATGGCCCGTAATGGTCCTTATCCTTCTCAGATGGTCAGTAGCTATTCAGAAATCACCAAATAAACACCTAATGAAAACAAGGTGTTCAGTAAAATGAAGCCTGATAAAATACCACACTAATTTTTGTGTACGGCTTGAGGAAATGACATTCTTTCATGGGAAAGAGAGACCAACATTTTACAAGGTGCTGCTTGGGCTTTAGTGTTAAACCCAGTGCCCTTCAAACCTTAGTATTAATCTGCATTTTTTATAATTTTAAAAATTATCATGAACATATCTTGCTGACTTTATTCTTAGTGTAATTCTAAGAATTCTCAACTAAGTTCCAGGTGGAACTAAAGTCCTCAATTGAAGTCTGCTGAAATGTACATCATTCTATTCAATTTCTGATCATTATCACCTTTCCACACCAACATCCATTGAAGCACATGCATTTCCACATATTCTCTCCCTGTAAGGTCAACCCTACTTCCTGCAACAGCATCCCCTCATTAAAACATTACTGGACAATGCCACTTTATAAACAGCTTTTTCTGCAGAAATAGCACTTGATTCTTAGAGACGATACCGGCCTGTAGACCAGTCCTTTCTGCCAGGACATGGCAAAGGTTTCCTCCCCTTGCTTTCAATGATGTGATTCACCGCCTCCCCCGCAGACAGGATTTTGTGACACCACGATGTTCCATTCTGGTCGCGCCTGTCCTGCACCTCTTGCTCCTCATCCTGGAGCGGTGATAATATATGAAGAGACCAAGAAAATCCTCTGTTTGCCCTCAGAAAGAAGCCTCTCTCAAATCACCTGCATGACATAGAAGATAGTCATGAATTGTACCCTCTTTTTATTTGTTCGCTTTGGCTAACTTAAGGTTCTACGTTCTTTGACTCATGACTTCACATCACTGCAGGTCAAAAGATGAAAGTAATGGAATGCAATAATGTACAAAATGTACACAGGAACAGACACCCGCTGGGAGAGGCTTTCTGTGCCCCCCTGGCAGGCATTTGGTTTCCCAGTGCCACGTTCATAATGGGTTTCTTACTAAGCTCTCTGTCTCCTGGTAATACACCACCAACTTCATGGCTGTTCCAACAAGTGCTCACTTCCACCCATGCCAGGAGCCACTGGGATACTCATGTTGTCATCTTTTACCTCCACAAAAGCATCAGCAAGATTGGTCTGGTCTCAGGAACTCCCTGCATTTATAGTCAGGGTGACTTCATAGCCTGTTTTTGCCTGGTACAATCATGTACAACCCTGGTACAATCACAGTTTTGCCTGTTGTTAGCACCTCTTTCCTTTCTCAAAAATATGTTTGGAATGTAAATCATAATGCTATCTTATTTATATCCTGCTTTAGACAGAACCCCCCACCCCTTTTTTTAACCTGTCAGTTCAAAATGGACCTGTCCCAGGTTACCACCCCAGACTGATAGCTAGACAGAAATAACCAATCAAACCCTAAAACTATATCTCCAGAGTCATTCTTTGCACTACCAAGATAACTAATTGGTCATTTCTCCTTCTTCCCATCTCACCTGTTTAATTAAATGTCATCTACCCTTACCCCAGATTACCAAATGTGTATAAATTACCATTTCTAACAAAGGTGCTTCTTGGACTTCATTCACTTTTGTCAGTGTTTGTAGGTGTAAAACATGTTGAGAAATTCTAAGTCACAAAGGATCACTAACAGGGTTTCTTAAGGAAGCCAAAGTGATATTCAAATATGTCAACAGGGGTACTCAGGGACAATCCCACCAGCACGTCAGATGTCTCAATAATATTTTGGTAATTTTCTCCCTACAACCTTTCACAACGCTGCATGGCACCCTTCTCGTCTCCTTAGCATTACGGCCATTCTCATATCGGTCACTTACAACTACACCTCCCAAGTGCTCTCACATTCATTAGCTTCTCCTTATCCTACCCAATCCAGCTCCTATCCTTCATACTAATAAAGTAAATTTAGGAATATGTAGTTCCCATCATACCAGGTTCTTGGTTCTACTGGATAAAAGTCCAGTACTTCAACAAATGGAATACAGCAGGAGGCCAATGCTGTTTGCCACCTCATCTCTGCTGATAATTTGTGGTCCTTGGGCAACCCTCCAGGGATGATGGAGAGACCCATGATGCTGGGATTCCGCCTGTCTCCTCGTCCCTAGAAAACTCTGTAGTCGCTTGGAGGAGCGGGGCATCACTTCTTATCCCCAAGGGCCTGATATCCTTCCCTCCCCGAGAATTCCTACAAAGACCCACGACAGAAGCCTCCACGGGATAAGCTTCCCTAGCCTTGGGCTCTGCCTTGCTGCTGCTTTACCCACATTCTTTGCTTCTGTACAACCAGTCTGACTGTTGTGCCACTGGGGAACAGGCAGGGACCGTGTGCTGTTGTCCCCTGACCCCCAAAGGTCTGTTATAGAAATAGGCAATAGGCTCCGATGGAGGGACAAACAAGTCTCTGCTTCTCTATAACTTTTAACTGTCTCATCATATGGTTTCCCCTAAGTGTTGGCCTGAGGAATGGGGACAAAAATAGAAGTGTTCTGGGATCAGACTCAGCAGCCTTGAAGGTAACGGGGCTTCAGGTCGACTGTGGTCCAAGTGCTAAGCGGGCTAAAGCAAGCGTGAGCTCTTGTCTCTAAAAGGATGAAAAACAGTGGGGTCTTGGAGAGAAGCAAGAAGCCAACCTAGTAAAGAGCCAAAGAGAGATCTTCAAATGGCAGAAGGGCTGTACTGTTTAAATGAAGGCCTATTCAGGAGATCTAAGGCAAAAAGTTTGCTACCAGAGTTGCATTGCACAAAGCCAGTAGGTTGGGAGCACGCCTGTCTTCACAGACACATAAAGGACTCGTGACGCTCCAGTCATCTCTTAGACAGAGGATTCTATTTCTAAGGACTTTATCTGTAGGTCTGAGGAGTGAGGGAAGGTAAAGGGAGACAGCTGTGTTCTAATAAATGGGTTTCTATTTTGAGAGCCTGGATATCAAAAGTGTTTAATCTGATCAGTCTGACACAGGTTAGGAAGGAAGTCGAAAGCTTAGCAAGTGCTGAGAGCTGTAAATTTTCATCACTCCTAGCTGGAGCTATCTATTACACTCATTCACTAGATGGGGACAGGTTTTAGGCAACAGAGCTAGGTGGAAATTCAGTCTGGAGTTCAGTTCCATGTCCCAAAGATAGTTCACGAGAGCAGCAGGTGTCAAAGGTTCTAACACCAATCATAAGACGCGATCCAAAAAGCAGACAAAATACATCAGGGAATTTAGGCTTAAGACATACTCAGAAATCCAGACTGACAACTGGTAGGCACTAAGAAAGTATATCAACAAATGAAATGGCCTCTATCCATACGGGTGCATGAGTGGCACAGCAGCTGGGGAAACGGTATGGCCAAAGCAAGGGAAGCTTCCAGTTCTTAGTCAACTCCTGAGTTACCAAGGACCTCGGACTCAAGAAAAAAGAGAGGAATCAAGCCTTATGCATCAGGAAATCAAGTTATTAGATTGGAGACATAAGATTAGAGCCAACACTAGGGTATCTTGTGTGCCTTAACAAAGTTTGAAGTAAGGATAAATCCTAGAGCCTGACTGGGGAAATGTGGAGGTGGAAGGTGGGGATTAGATATAGTTTTAAGTTATGAAGTATTTAAAATAAACTAAAATAATGTAACAGACCTTTTTTTAGAGGTAAAATATTCTAGGGAGAGCTAAGGCCTCGTTCTCACTGTCCTTTTCCCTTTTTTTCTCCATAGGAAACCACCATCCAGAAACTGATACATATCATTGCCAGAAATGTTTTTATGCACTTACTATATATGTATGTATGACTCCATAAACAGCTTATACTGTCTTTGAGTGTTTAAAATTTTTACATATATGTTATCATATAGTATATACATATATCTGGCAACCTGCTTATTCTCATTCTTTCATTCAGCATTTAAAAATCCAACATGCTGATTGGTACATTGATTTATTCAGTTGTATTAATACATGAGTCTATTTCTTTTTCTTTGACTATTGAGTGTCTCTATTTTTCATTAATACATTTTTGCAATAAGCATCATTGTATGTATCTCTTTTGTGCCTATATGTGTGTACCGAGCAGTGGAATTGATGGGTCATAGATCAGATGCATCTTCAACTTATTAGTTGTTACCAAATAGGTCAGTGATAGGTACCGATTTACACTCCTATCTGTAGTGTGTATGAATTCCCATTCCCTTTCATCCTTGACCAAAACTGTTTTATCTCATAGTTTTGCTAGTCAGAGGAATCCAAAGTGAAATCCTGCGCAGGCCAGTGAGAGAGCATAGGTCCTGTCAAAGCACATGCCTGGGGTTGTGGGTTCGGTCCTCAGTGGGGGCACATGCGAGAGGCAACCAACTGATGTTTCTCTCTTATATCAATGTTTCTCTCCCTCTCTCTGTCCCTCCCTTCCCCTCTCTTTAAAAATCAATAAGCATGCCCTTGGGGTGAGGATAAAAAAATAGAGTGATATCTCATTTCCCTGCATTTCTCTCACTACAGAATTATTGGACATATTTTACATGTGTATTGACTATTCGGAATTCCTTTTATGGAAATTGCCTGTTCAGACAATTTGTCCATTTTTCTAATAAATTTTTGGTTTTTAAAAATTTATTGGTATAAATGTATACAGATGGCAGAGAAACACAAAACAATGCTCAGTAACATTAGTCATTAAGTAAATGGAAAGTGAAACCGCAATGAAATAACCTGACCTACTAGAAGTTACCTTTCAGAACAGCCTTAAAAACTGACAATACAAAGTATGGCAAGGGTGGAAGCCAGGGGATCAAATGCTCACACATTGATGGTGGTCATAAAAATGGCACAGCACTTTGGAAAACAGTAGGGAACTTCTTATAAAGTTAAACATATTATCTGTCATATAACCTAGAAGGCCTATAACGTTTACCTGAGAGAAAGGCAAATGCATGTTCATACAATATCCTGTACACAAATTTTTCTAGTGGATGTATTCATTTTTCAATATATTTTATTGATTGTGCTATTACAGTTGTCCCAATTTTAACCCCTTGGTCCCCCTCCACCTAGTACCCCGCATTACCTCAGGCAATCCCCCTTCTTAGTTCATGTCCATGGGTCATGCATACAAGTTCTTTGGCTACTCTATTTCCTTTACTGTTCTTAACATTCCCGTCTATTCTGTACCTACCAATTTGTACTTCTTAAGCCCTGCATTTTTTCCCCCATTTTCCCACTTCTGCTTCCCAACTGATAACCCTCCAAATGATCTCCATATCTATGATTCTGTTTCTGTTCTGCTTGTTTGCTTAGTTTGTTTTTTAGATTCAATTCTTGACAAGTATGTATTTATTGCCATTTTATTGTTCATCATTTTTATCTTCTTTTTCTCAAATAAGTCCCTTCTAACATTTCATATAATTAATGGTTTGGTGATGACAAGTTCCTTTAGTTTTATCTTGTCTGGGAAGCACTTTATGTGCTCCTCCATTCTAAATGATAGCTTGGCTGGGTAGAGTAATCTAGGTTGTATGTCCTTGTTTTTCATCACTTTGAATACTTGTGACACCCTTCTAGCCTGCAAAGTCTCTTTTGAGAAATCAGCCAAGAGTCTTATGGGAGCTCTTTAGTAGGTAACTATCTGCTTTTCTCTTGATGCTTTTAAGATTATTTCTTTACCTTTAACCTTTGGCATTTTGATTATGATGTGTCTTAGTGTGCTCCTCTTTGTGTCCATCTTGTTTGGGGCTCTCTCTGCTTCCTGGATGTGTATCTCCATTTCCTTCACCAAATTAGGGAAGTTTTCTTTCATTAATTTTCAAGTAAGTTTGAACTTCTTGCTCTTTCTTTTCTCTTTCTGACATCCCTATGATTCTAATGTTGGTATGTTTGAAGTTGTCCCAGGGGCTCCTTACCCTATCCTCATTTTTTTTTTTAATTCTTTTTCTTCTTGTTGTTCCGATTGAATGTTTTTTCTTCCTTGTGTTTCAAATCACTGATCTGAATCTTGGGCTTCATTCATTCCACTGTTGATTCCCTGTAAATTTTTCTTTATTTCACTTAGTATAACCTTTATTTCTACTTGGGTCGTTTTTATGCTGTTCAAGTACGCAGTGAGTTCCTTGAGCATCCTAATAACCAGTATATTGAACTCTGCATCTGATAGACTGCTTATCACCATTTTCTTTAGCTCTGTTTTATTCTGTTCTTTCATTTGGGCCATATTTGTCTGTCTCTTCTTTTTGGCAGCTTCCCTGTATTAGTTTCTATGTATTAGCCAGAGCTGCTTTGAGTCCCTGTCTTAGTGGCATGGCTTATTGTAGAAAAGAGCCCCATAAATTGGATGGGGCAGAGCCTTAGACAATCCCCAGGGCAGGGCAACCAATGTGAATCAGGTTGATGGAACTTCAGATATGGTGCTGCCACTCTGTGGTTCTGTGTTGGGGAGGGCTCAGAAACAGGACAATGGCTGCTGCCTGGCCTCTGGACTTTTATCAGGGAGAAAGCTGTCCCCCAGTACTTGCCCTAATGCCAGACACACCAGTCTCTCCCTGTATGCCACTGGTGCCCTTCAAGCTGCTGCCCCAGTGCTCAAAGGGAATGAGTCTGTGTAAGTCCTAAGTCCATTGTGTACCCTTTAAGGAGGAGATGCCTAAGGATCCAACCACCACTGGTGTTTACAGACAGGAGTTATGGGGACTATCTTCCTGGCACTGAAACCCTGGGCTGGGAGGTCTGGTGTGGGTCTGGGTTCCCTCACTCACAAAATATCCTTCCTGATTTTTATCTACCACATGTCGTTGTGGTACCACCCATTCCACATCTCCACCCCTGCTACCTGTCTGAATGAATGTGACTTAAAGCTTTAATTTCTTGGTTGTTGGACTTCCACACAGCTCAATTTTCTGATGAATCTGGGTGATAGTTATATTGTAGTTTAGTTGTAATTTTTGCTGTGTTTTTCTGAAGAGGCGAGCTGTGTTTACCTATGCCTCCATCTTGACGAGAAGTCAAGATATAGTGGATGTATTAATAAGCCCTCTAAATGGGGAACATCTGAATGTTCCACAACTGATAAATAAATAAACAATAACAACAAAAAACTGATATATACATATAGTGGAACACCATTCGGCAGTAAAAATGAAAAAAACAACTGATATAAGCACTGAGATGATTTCAAATATTTTTATGCTAAGGGAAAGAAGCCAGACTCAAAAAGCTCTACATATATGATTCAATTGAAATGACATTTGCAAAAGGCAAAAACATAGGTATAGAACATACATCAGGAGCTATGGAGTTCTGCAGGGGAGGGGAAAGTGACTGATTACAAAGAAGCCCTACAAAACTTTTTATAAATGAAATATATAGTCTATACCCTAATTATAGCACTGAATATACAACTGTATGCATTTGTCAAAATTAATAGAACTATACTAAAAAGGGTATGTTCCTGTTTATAAATTATACCTCAAAAAACCTGACTTTAAAAAAAAATAAAAGTGATTTGTAGGAGATATGCATATATAGCATACATATGACACGTGTACATGTATCTACATATGTATAACATAGATATTAATCCATGGTATCTTGTATGTTTGAAAATACTTTTTGCAGTCTGTGGTCTGGCTTGTAACATTTATATGTTGCTTATTACTGAACAGAACCTTAAAAGTTTTATTTAGTCAAATTTATGATTCTTTTCTTAAAATAGGCTATCCTCTTTGCACCTTATTTAAAATAATTCTTACTTACCTCAATGACATAAAAATGTTCTCTTGTGTTTTCTTCTGAGAAGTTTGATTCTTGCTTTTGACATTTATGTCTTTTATTTATTAGGAATTTACTTTGAGTATGGTATGAGGGAGTGATCTAATATATTTTTATTTTTCCCTTATGAATATCTAATTATTCCTGCACCTTATCTTGAACAACTTTTTCTCTCCTCTTAATTTTTAAGATCAACTTTCTTTCTTAAAGCCTAGGGAACATGCCTGACACTGGTCAGATTTTTCTACCTTCACATTTTGTCTTCTAAAATAACATGACGTTCAAAAGAAAGGAAATCTTACCTTTTGTGACAGCATGGATGGACCTGGAGATTACTATGCTAAGTGAAATAAGCCAGTCATAGAAAGACAAATACCATATGATCTCACTTATATGTGAAATCCAATGAACAAAATAAACTGACAAACAAAACAGGAACAGGGGCATGGGTACAGAGTACATACTGACAGCTGTCAGAGGGGAGAATGGCACTGAATGAAAGAAGGTGAAAGAATTAGCCAAAGAACATATATGCAGAACCGACAGACACAGACAACAGTGTTGGCATGGCCCATGGGAAGGGAGGCTGAGGGATGAGTAAAGGCAAGCAGGGGGGTAAATGGGGATATTTGTAGTAGTGCAAACCATAAATTAATTTAAATTTTTTAAAAAAGTAAAGCCCTGGCTTGTTGGTTCAATTGGCTGGAGTGTCCCAGGCACCAAAATGCTGTGGGTTTGATTCTGGGTCAGGGCGCATACCTAGGTTGTGGGCGTGATCCCTGGTTAAGTGCCTACAGGAAGCAACCGATCAATGTCTCTCTCTCATATTGATGTTTCTCTTTCTTTTTTCCCTTTCCCTCTCATTCTAAAATCAGTACACATATCCTCAAGTGAGGGTATGCAATTTTTTAAAAATGTTTAAAAAGAAAGAATTCATGGACACCAACAACAGTGTCACAATGACATAGAGCATGGGGCATGGGTGCAGGTGGAAGACGGTATGAGGGGATAAATGGTGATGAAAAATAAATGAATAAATAAATAAAAATAAAATAAAATAACATGACTTTCTACAAGCCAAAATCTTGTCATGTCTGAGTGATAACACTGATAGCAAATAAAGTGTTTATTTTTGGAAGAAAAATTCTCAAAATTAACTAGAACTCAAAACCTCCCCTTCAAGTTAGTTTTAAAAAATTCTTACCCAGTTAAAAAAATAAAATCTTCGCTTATGCTTTTAAAACATAAACTAATAGGTATCCTAATAATATATATTGAGCATCCAAAATGTACAAAAAAATAACCTGATACTGTGATTAAAAAGATACATTTCCTAAATAATACTGCAGACTACTTATTTAAACCAGAAGAGTCTAAAAGAAATCTAATCTAAGCCATGTGCATAATTTTAAATTTCCTAGGAGCCACAGTTTAAAAGGGAGAAACATAGCATCAAAATTACGACTAAATTATAGAACCACCATCACTCCAAACAGAGAAATCAAGTTGAATGGAATCTGACAACTACAGAATTAAAGAAACCACATCCATCCAGGCTGGTAGGAGGGGCGGAGATGTGGAACAGGCTGGTCCCACATACATGAGTGGTGGATAAAAATTCAGCAGGGATATCTCAGGAGTGAGGGGTCCCAGCCTCATACCAGGCTCCCCTGCCCAGGATACCAGTGCCAAGAAGTTCCCATTATGTCTGGCTGCAAAAACCAGCAGGGACTGAGTACGTGGAAGAAATTTCTGGAGTCCAAAGTGGTTCCTCTTAAAAAACCCACACAGGGACTTACTCTAACTCACTCTCTGAGCTCCAGCACCAGGAAAGCGGTTTGAAAGGCACCAGTGGCATACAGGGAGGAACTGAAGTGTGGTATCAAGGCTAGAACTGGGGGACAGCTTTCTCCCAGGCAGAAAGCCAGGCAGAGCCACAGAGATGGCAAGTGGGAGCCATATCTGAGACTCCATAAACCTGGCTAACATTGTGTGCCCTGCCCTGGAGATCCAGAGGCTGTGTCCCACCCAACTTACAGCTGTTAACAATCGCTTTTCCATATGAATTGTTGGTCTTGGCTCAAGCTTCACAACTTCCCTAAATCCTTTCAAACAAGCAACAGCTGGCCTCAGTGACCTCCCAGCCCCTGTACCTCTTATTAAGTGGTCCCAGGCCTGACATAGGAGCAGTCAGCTTAGATTCACAGCTTGGCTTCACTGGGGAGTATCCAAACCCAAGTAGCAGCCATTTTACATTGCTCTACATCTCAGGCAGGGTGGACCTGGGCAAAACACAGGTCAGGCTGACCTTAGACTGCCCCACCCAAGAAACCCCAGGACCTCTGCACCCAGTGGGCAGCTACAGACCACATCAGAGCACCATCACCCCGCCCCTGCACAGCTAATCCTCCATGGAGGGCAGAGATTGGTGGACAGTGGTCACAGCCGCTCCTTGCAACTGACTAGCCTGGGAAGATCTCTCCCATTTACCTACCAACAGCAACTAAGGCTGATATACAGGAGGAGGGTGTACTCAACCCACACAAAGGGTACATCATGAGTATGCAGTTTGGGTGATAGGGGAGTCTGTGTCACTGGACCCTACAAGATACCTACTACATTAGGCCACACTATCAAGACAGGGAGTCATAGTAACTCTACCTAATACACAGAAACAAACACAGGGAGGCTGCCAAAATGAAGAGACAAAGAAACATTGCCCAAATGAAAGAACAAATCAAAACTCTGGAAAAAGAACTAAACAGAAGGTAGATAAACAACCTATCAGATGCAGAGTTCAAATCGCTGGCTATTAGGAAGCACAAGGAACGTAGTGAAGACCTCAATAGCAAAAAAAAGGTCTACTCAGAAATGAAGTCTGCAATAATGGAAATAAAGAACAATTTACAGGGAAACAACAGTAGAGTGGATGAAGTCGAGAATCAAATCAGATTCAGAACATAAAGAATCATAAAACAACCAATCAGGACAACAAAAAGAAAAAAGAAACCCCCAAAATGAGGATAGTGTGCACAGCCTGGGGGACAACTACAAGCATTCCAACATTTGCATCACAGGGGCGCCAGAAGAAGAAAAAGAGCAAAACATCGGAAATCTATTCGAAAAAAATAATGAAAGCAAACTTCCTTAATTTGGTAAAGGAAATAGATGTGCAAGTCCAGGAAACACAGAGAGTGCCAGTCAAGATGGATGCAAAGAGGCCCACTCCATTACACATCATAATTAAAATGCTAATGGTTAAAGATAAAGTAAGAATCTTAAAAGCAGATAGTCACCTACAAAGGCGGTCCCATAAGACTGTCAGCTGATTTCTCAAAAGAAACTATGCAGGCTAGAAGGGATTAGCAAGAAATATTCAAAGTCATGAAAAGCAGGTAAGTATAGCGAAGATTGCCCTACCTAACAAAAATCATTTAGAATCCAAGAGCAGATAAAGAGTTTTCCAGATAAGAAAAAATTAAAGGAGTTCACCATCACCAAAACATTATTATATGAAATGTTAAAAGGACTTATTTAAGAAAGAAGATCAAAACTATGAACAATAAAATGCCAGTAAATATATACCTGGCCAACAATTGAATCTAAAAAACAAACTAAGCAAACAAAAAGAACAAAGATGGAATCATGGATATGGAAAGCATTTTGATGGTTGCCAGATGGGAGGAGTTGTAGGGGAATGGGTGAAGAAGTGAGGGGATTAAGAAGTACAAATAAGTAGTTACTGAATTCCATGGGGATGTAAAGTATGCTGTAGGAATGGAGTAGCCAAAGAACTTTCACACATGACCCACAGGCATGAACAATGGTGTGGGGATTGCCTGAGGGAGTGGGGGGATGCTGGGTGGAGGGAAGCAAAGGGGGAAAAATTGGGACAACTGTAATAGCATAATCAATAAAATATAATAAAAAATAAAAGGGAGAAACATGCAAAATGAATCAATAACACTTTAACCCATTATATTAAAAATATAATTTTGATATCTAATCTAAACATTTTTGAGGCACTTTACATCCTTTTTTCATACATCAGATTTTGCATGAAAATCTTATGTGTATTCTTAAATTCAGACTAGCCTCATTCAAGTTCAGTAGCCACACGTAGCTAGAGTGGCCATTGTAGTGTAAATTTGGAAAAACTTTACCTTTGTAAATAACTAAAAATGCTGGATTAAAATCTAAATGAAGACAAGAATCTAGAGAGTTAAGTTTATCACTGATTAGGTTTTATCTGAGAGTATTTGCTAAAATGGCTAAACTGAGCTTTATCTTCAGGGCTCCCAGGACCTCAGAAGGAAGACAGTGAAGACAGGACCCTAGGTGGAGTCTAACAGGAAATTCCCTACCCCCAGTTAATCAAGACAACAAAAGGCTGCAAGTAGTCTTAGTGCAAGGATGAAGCAAAAATTAACCCATCCCATGGGTTATAACTAGGCCACCTCTAGGGTGCATAAGTGCCTTTAACACAATTAAAATCTCATGAATCAAAGAAAAAAAATCATAAAATAAATTGTTAAATTCCTAAATTTAGATAATAATGAGATATATATTAAAAGTTGTGGGATGCATGAGACCTTCCACTGCATGTTCAGCCTCATCTGGTCAGTCCTGAGAAGGCCCCATCAGAGAGTTTATCTTTTGCATTTGGTATTAGCATCTGGAAGACTTGCTCTTGAGTCTTCGCACCCACAGGATTTCTCCACTGAGCTCTAGCTCTCTGGCTTCCACCATGCTAGGTTGGTGGTTTGATTGGGATTCTGCTTGAGTTTCTTAACTAGGATTAGAGACCTGCTCAGAGTCTCAGCCCACTGAGCTCCTTTAAGTGACTCAACTTGCCCCTTGGATTCCTAGACGAGCAGATGACCACCTTGCCCCTAAAAATAAAATAAAATAAAATAAAATGAAAAAAAAAAAACCCAACCACCACCCTGTGGGATGCAGTGTATAGGGGAAAATTGATAATAATTTTACATGCTTTTATTAATAAATAATGAGAATATACTAAGAACCCAACCCAAAAAGTTAGAAAAGTGAGAGAACCCAAATAGGACAAAATAATAAAGCTATGACTAGACAGTTTTACAGATAATTCCACCATACATTTAAAGACAGACAACTATATTCTTATACAAATTACTTCACAGAATGAAAAGATAAAAGTATGAGCTACAGTAACCTTAACTTCCAAACAAGAGAAAGACAGTGGAATGCCACTTATGAACATAGAAGTAAAAGTTTTAAACAAAATATTGCAAGTGAGATACTCTCTTCACTCATTTTTTTTGAAGGCCAGCTAGGAACCAAGCTTTGCGCAATGTGACAGGAACAAGATGAATAATGTATGCTCTGTCCTTAACAGCTAATTTTGTGGGAAGAGAGTTGCATTAATAATTATGATCTAATACAATTGCTCTAATCAAGGTATGCACATAATGGGAACGAAGTATAATAGGAACAGAGACCAAAATGTCTAAATTTGCCTTGTTGGGTTTTCAAAGGTTCTATTGGGAGATCACTGGAGCTGAGACTTTGTGAATAAGCATGAACCTAACACGTGGAGAAGAGGTGTTGTCGGTATTGGAGGTGCAGAGGAAAGTAAGGTAGTGGGCGTGTGTTCTACGCGGGGGCAGGGAAGGATGAAACAGACAAGGGTGAGGGAAAAACAGCAATCCAAAAGAAAGCTCTGGAAGCTTTCCCTTTTTTTTAGGCTCAAAGTACAGGGGAAAGAAATGACTTCAGATAATACCTAAAAGACTCTAAAAGTTATCAGAAACTGCAGAACAAATGAGTAGGTATAAAGTGATTATAAGTTAATATTTAAGTTCACAGAGCTTTACAGTGAATTCACTAATCTGTTTTCAATTTTCAGTGTTTGCTTGTGCCTCTTTTCACTCATTTTAATTGTTTCAATATATTGAAGTCCATACATTAAGTCTGTATCAAGATAATTTTTATCCTGGTAAGAATAAAGACCAAGTTTTACCTTTAATTTAAAAATTACTTCCAGACAAAAATAAGTAAAACATATTGCCAGCATGCTACAATCACTTTGAAATCAGCTGAAATGCTTTAATAATTTTATTTCCAATTGAAATTTCATAGTTGATCAAATCATAATTAAGCTAATTAGATATTACTTATTACTGTTTCTTGTTGCCTGAAAAAACAGCATCATGGTGTAATGAACTTTTGGGCATTTATGCCTTTGGCTAAACAACCTGTTATAGTAGCCTTGAGATATTGAATATTCTTATCATCAGTTTAATGGGCATTGGGTTCTTTCCTTTAATTGGTTATTTCTTCTGCTGAATTTCTTCAGGGATCTATATTGAACAAATTATAAGGGTTACTTTTATGTTCTGTTTCAGGTTCTTATTATTACTCAAATATCCAAGTAAATAAGGTTATTGCTGAAAATGAAAAATGGGTCTTTTACAGAAAAATCTAAATGAACTTTTTGGCCAATGCAATAAATTTGTTGACAATTGCTTGGAGCCCAGAGCCTTACCCTGGCAAGCTTTAGTTTATTTTCTGTAAAATACGAACTGGGATGAACGGAGAGGCTGGATCAGATCAGTGATTCCTAATCTTGTTCGCAGGTAAGAATCACCCAGGGAGGGTGATCCACGTGGCAGCCTCGAGCCCTTCGACAGAGATCATAGTTCTACAGGTCCAGGGTTGGTCCTGGGCATTGTAAAAACATACTTTCCAGATGATTCTTGGTGTGTCTGCTGAGCATGAGAAACCACTGAACTAGTGTTGCATTTTTAAAACTAGAACTGTGACCTATGAGTGCAGAGGTTGGGCTGCTGTCAGTTTTTGTAAATTACAAATTGGAACAGTTATTTTGTAAATAACTTTATTGGAACAGTCATGCTCATAATTTACATATTGTCTTCGGCTGCTTTCCCACTGCAGCGGCAGTCTTGAGCAGATCTGACAGAGACACGTGGCTCGCAAAGCCAAAACATATTTACCATCTGGCCCTTTAGAGAAAAGTTTGTTGATGCTTTCACAAGTGGGTTATAAAATCATTTTAATAGGTTGCAATCAGTGTTTTATAAAACAAAATAGAAAATACTAAAGCACATTGCACATACGTAAGTACTATTTTATTGAACTTAATATGTAAACATATGTTGTATATTTGTATATATACATATGTATGTATATACACATACTGGAGAACATGTTATTTCTCAGTGTGGGTAGAAGTCAAAAAAGCTTAAAAAAGTTAAACACTATGATTTAAGGTCCTTCATTTGTGGACTTTCTCTTACTTGCTAGGGTGCTATGGCAGCATGGACTTGGGTGGGAGGGAGGCCTGGGTAGGGGAGGAGGTACGTAGAGAACATGCTTTACCTGACTCACACTGCTTCTTGGGGCTGCTTCGTCTTAGTCATTGTTAACTTCTTGGAGAAAGGGTAGCACTCCATGCCCATGTTTATCCAAAATGTCATTGCTAGCAGCATAACCAACTGGAGTTGTAGAGGGTGTCAGGATGTTTCAAATGGGGCTAATATTAAACTTACGGGGTAGTTATGAGGGTTAAATATACACATAGCACTTCAAACTAGGAAGTACTATACAAAAAAAAAAAGTATTATACAATGCTAGGACGCTACTCTTTTTTTCTCTGTTGATTCTTGTCCAGCCTTGCTTTGGGATAAGCTCCAGAATGTTACAAGACACAGCACTGACTGTCACATCTTGAATGCGCCAGTGGTGGCAACAAGGACTACAAGGGACAGAGACCGGGGCCAAAGCTAGGAAAGGAAAAAGATGGGATTCGGGTCCATGGAATAGTCCTAGGACAAGTCTTATTTCCAAAATATAATAATAAAAAAAATAACAAACAAAAATCTACTGTATTTAGATTTCTTCAATGAAAATTCTAATTTGCTAGCACTGTTGTAGTCTGAGTGTTTCTCTCCTCCAAAATTCATGTTGAAATCCTAACCCCCAATGTGATGGCATTAGGAGGTGGGGCCTCTTTACGATGATTAAACCATAAGAGCAGAGCCCTCATGAATGGGATTTGTGTTCTTATAAAAGAGACTCCAGAGAGCCCCTCCCCCCATGCAGGGACACAGGGGGAAGACAGCCGTCTATGAACCAGGGAGTGGGCTCTCAGCAGATGCCAGATTTCTTCATGCCTTGAGCTTAGGCTCTCCAGCTTCCAGAACTGTAAGAAATGAATTTGTTTACTATCCACCCAATCTGTTGTACTGTTACAGCTGCCCAGAAGTACTCAGACTATAGACTGTTAGCTGCCCAGTTGGAGGAATGAGCCTTCTGATTAATCAAGAACGATCACTATGTAAACAAACTACTACTTTAATGTATGTAATGTAAATTGT
Organism: Mormoops blainvillei; assembly: GCA_004026545.1. Lineage (NCBI taxonomy): Eukaryota > Metazoa > Chordata > Mammalia > Chiroptera > Mormoopidae > Mormoops > Mormoops blainvillei. Next base: position 17,140 of record PVJD01010319.1, read on the forward strand.
GTAATGAAATATAATTTGACTTTTAAAGTAAAAGTAATTCAATATAATGATACAGAAAGCCTTTCAGAATCAGGCAGTGCATCAGAATCATGGAGATGGTAAAAGTTTTGGTTGATAGACCAACTTATTTATTTATGATATACTTGTATATATAATCAAATATATGTGTGTGTGTGTATATATACATATTTTTTTCAAATGTGCGATTGAAAGGGGTGCCCAGGTGCTATGGTCTTTTGATCTGATACTTGAATTACTTCTGATTTAGTCAACAAATAGATATTGCACCATACCATGTGCCAAGCACCATTCCATACACTGGAATATGCGGGTGAAAAAATGTTCTTCCCACATGGAGTTTACATTCTTGCAGCCTCTATTTGAACTCCTCTCAAAGAGACTCATTCTATGAGATGGCCCAGTGCATCTTCAGGCCTGGCAGGTTTTCCTATCAATTTCACTCATTTAGAACTAATGCAAACTCAATTCCCCATGACAGCCCCTCAAATATTTGAAGACAGTTCTCAATGTCCAATCTCATCTCTGCGTTTACCCTCACTCTTCACCCCTGATTTTTCTCTTTTCAAGCTAAAAGTCCTCCATTCCCTCAACTATCCCTCGTGGGGCAAGAAGCTGCCCCGCTCTCCACTGAGTGATGACAAACTTGTTCTTCATAAATGTTAATAAAACATTCTTAAAATGAGAGATTTACAGAAGTGAAGATAGATTAGGAGTTGCCAGGGTGGAGATGGGAGGGAAATAGGTGTGGCTACAAGATGGCAGCATGAGGGGCCCTCGTGTGGGTCCTTTGATGAGGGAGCTGTGTTCAGCATCCTGATGCGTCGACGTTAATAACCTGGTTGCGATATTGTCCTACAGGTTTCCAAGGTGGAAAATGGATGAAGAGAACACAAGATCTCTCTCTGTTATGAATTGTGTGTGAATCTACAATTATCTCAATATTGACAGTTTAATAAAAAATAATATTTCTCACCAGAAAGAACAGACTTCACACATTGTCCAAATGCATTCTTTTTATTTGAGAAGGACAATCTCAAGGCAGTGCCCTTCGGGAAAGGCATCTCTCATCACGTACATGGAGAACAACCATTACTCGCAGCCAAGTACAAAAATACACACATCAGTGACTTCCGTACAATAAATACATAATCATGCATCCCACAATAAAAGGCACGGAAAACTGGTCACTTAGTAGTCATAAAAATTGCTAGCTACATTATTAACAAAGCCACCCAAATTATCTGTATAAGGAACTGTAACAATATATTCCAAAGGTGAAAACACATAAAACATCTTTAAAATAGTATACAATAAATATCTCAATTGTTGTATATATTTAAAAATTATGCCATTGTAAACAGCATGTAAACAAACAAAACTCACTTTTTCTTACCATTATTAAAAGTAATTAGAGCCAAAGTTACAACCTCTGCTCTGTCAGGTATATTTCACCAGCAAGTGTGCTAAGCAGTTGAAAGTTTCACTCTTTTCTGCAGCAAACAGAGCCCACTGTGTAATAAATAGACATGATCTGCATCTTTTAGATACAGTACAATTTCAAAACACACTACCAAAATGTAGTAAATTCTTAACTGTAAATAATATAGAAGAGGCTAAACTAACACTATCTTTTCCAATATAAGGGTCTCTAAATTACTCTACTGTTATGTTTTCAATATGATAAATAGAAGGCAAATAGTTACTGAGTATCTTTATCAAAAGGGTAAAGTGTCTAGCCGTCGGAGCTTCTTTCTTCTGTGGACTTTTATAACACCCAACAGACAGTAAAGTTGTATTAAACTAAGGTTTTTCTTTTGTTAGAGAACATAGAAATGGTTGATATTTTATGCTGATGGGAAATGGTGACTTCAAAATATGCCTATCGAAATGTAAATATACATATGAGTACTTTTTTTTCATACTAACGGACAATAAAGGGCAGTTTTTTTCCTTCTTATAAAGGAACCCTATTGCCTAACCATCAACAAATATTCAGAGGGGTTTATTTTTTTATAACTCAAATATTGTTGTTTTATTTCATCTATATGTCAGTGCATCATGGCATACCAGTATGATTAGTATATTTACTATATGCTTAGATAAGTATGCTACCTGTTAAAATATTACTCCTACTGTCCAATAAAAGTAATTGAAGTGGAAACATCAACCCGTAAGTTCAAATGGAGCCTTTTGTCCCAGGATGCAGTCCTTTACAGCATTTCCCCTCTCCTGGGAGTTCACGAGGCATACCTCGTACTTCTTGGTGTATGTGTCATTAATAGGGACATGTGCCTTTCTAAAAGGAGCTTGAAATTTAACTCATGTTCTACAAATCTATTAGTCTCCTGGATCATACATAGCACCTACGATCACAGAAACGGGGTTCTACAGGTTTGGTGAAAGCTGTACTTGACAAATGGGCAAAAGTATTGGTGGCTTATCTGACAATACAGAAACCGTAGACATAAAAATGGGGTTACTTCCTTATGACACAGGATTTGTTCATTTTTTGCTGTGGAAGGAGACCACTTCTCTGAAAAACTCTTGAGAAATATTTGGTTTAAAAAAATGTCCTATGATTTCTTAAGTGGACTACAGAAAAATAATTATGAAAACAAATGAGCTCTACCAGTAACAGTAATGTGTTATTTTATTTGTATCCCCAGCATCTAATCAGGTGCCAAGAATAGAGCAGGTAGAAGAATGTCGATTAAGTGGGCGAAGGAGGAGGGCATTTAATTACATGCATTTTGGACTACTATTTAATTTTAGAAATTATTAACTTGAAAGACCTTTTAATGTTAACCTTAACCATGATTTGGGGACATGGTTGAAAGGCTTTACAGAATCACAACAGGAAAACAGACCGTTGGTTGTTTGGAGTGGGTATAGAAAAAGTACTAATAAATTTTTGAAGATTTTAGAAGTGAGTTTTTAGTCTATCGTAAAATGAATAATATGAATGTGTAGAACACAGGTAATAGATTTTAGTCTTTATGTGTTATAAGAGGTGAAAATCACAAACAAGTTTTCTTACATTTGCATCAGAAAAAAATCTGTTATTAGCTACAAACCTGAAATCACACAAATTCAGTGTGATTTAACAAAATCTCTGGCTGAATATTATTTTTAAGAAAATTTCATCTTCATTACTGTTTTTATTCTTTCTGAAGTCTCATTCAGTGTAGGTAATTGGTATACGGGTTTCTATAGATTGTATACACCGATTGTCTACAAAAGACAAAGATAATCTTTATGGCATATGTATGGATTACAAATAAGAATTTGTCAGTTATGTGAAACTTGATAAGCCTCATATTTAGAAACAAGAATTCAGATTTGGTAAATATTTCTGATGAACAGCTAACAGATGACTATCCTTCATAAAGCAATGCCTCTTTCCTGCTTTTTATCTTCTGTTGGTTTCCCAGAGTATATGTGTGCTCATGAATGAATACACATAACTCATGTGGACTCTCAGAGGCACCTAAGTTTTCATTTGTGAAAATATAAAACTGTAGAAAAGTTGGGGTACTGTATTACCTTTACTCACTCAAAAACATTTATCAAAGTCCTATTATGTGCTAGCTAAACAGCGAGACAACAAAGACAGAGAGAGAGGGGAGCAGAGGCAGGCATATAATACATAAAATTGTTGAAATGCGATGTTATTTTAACAGAAAACGTTTCACGATTCTATGGAGCATGGATGAAATGCTTAACTTGGTTTGGGGAATTTGAACCGAGTCTTGAATGAGTTGACCTATGGTATGTGATTATGCCAAGGCACTAAGTTGTGAATAGTTCCAAATTCCAGGATTACAAAAGATCTCTAGAGGAAATGGTAGGTGAGGATGCTTTAAAAAAAAAAAAAAAGGTGAAAAAATGGTGGGATGAAGATGCTAAAAAACATGCTAAAAAGTCAAGATCATAAAGATCCTTACCAATCATGCTGTGTTGGTTGCTCTGCTGTAAAGAGAGTGTATTTAAGAACTTTTAGCAAAGTGATGAAAGGTAAATTTGTGTTTCTGAAAGACCACTGTGTCAACGATGGAAGATGGACTAGGGACAGGAGAATGAAAGTAAGAAAACTGGTTGCTGAAAAACAGAAAAGGATAGGATAGAAAAACGGTGAAACTCTGTACTGATAAAAGCAATGGAATTAATTGCTTTACTGCAACTAATTAAAAATAGAACATAAAATGCAGATTCAATTGTGAAATGGAAAAAAAATGAAATATCCAACAGCATAAATACTGAAAAAAACTATAAAATGCTTTTGTTTACACAATCTGAGACCAAGATTAGAATTAAGCATTTGTTTTGTTCCATATTTTAGTATGAGTTTCTTGGCAGAAGGAGACAATCACATAATGTTGCTATGAAAACTGTCATCTCTCAAAAGCTTTCTGAAAGCTTTTCAAGTAAAAGGAGAAGAAACAAAAGAACTGCTGACATTTGCAATTTTTTCATCCTCAACATTATGTATATTAAAATGTGTTGCACTTAAAATCTGTAAATAGGGCAGGTTCTAAAAAAATCATAATTGATTTTAATTATACTAAGGCCAACTGTGCATCAGGTCATTATGGGAAGCAAATTCCCAGAAAAGTGATTTCTTCCTATACTATAGGAATAATTTGGTTATTATACCAAATCATTCTGGAATTACCAATTAAGAGATCTGTCATTATGATAACTAAGTTGTGTCCTGGCTGGTGTGGCTCAGTTAATTGGACGTCATCCTGCAAACTGAAAGGTCACCCGATGAATTCCCCGCCAGGGCCATGCCTAGGTTGTAGGTTTGATCCCCTGTTGGGGTGCATTCAGGAGGCAACTGATCAATGTTTCTCTTTCACATTGATGCTTCTCTGTTTCTCTCGCTCTTTCACCCCCTTTCCTTCTCTCTCAAATGAGAATAAAATAAACCTTAAAAAAAACAAAACAAAACTAAGTTGTGCATCTTAAAGCATCAAATACCACACGGAAAAGTTCTGGTTCAGGCTCTTCCTTTCTGTTGTTTAGGCTGCACACCTTTAGGGGAAGGGGATTCGACACGAGCTCCAAGTTACCACACTGTGCTATAATAAACACCAGATTTTGCAAAGAAATCTTAAGTCAGGGATCAAATAGTGACTGAATTCAAAAGTCGGGCAAAAATAAAAGCAATGTTCATTTACTTAACTAGGTTATTTTAATGTATTCCCCTTAATTGTAGTCAGGTTTTCATTATGGCAGTAATTAAGGTAGTTGCTAGTTTATAGTCTCCGTAAGGAGTTTTGAAGGTGCTCTGCATTAGACGGTGGCATTCCACAGGCAGAGAATGTAGCCAGTGAGCCATGCTTGGGATCAAGCAGCAAGGAAACCATTCAGCAGTCAGTTACTATAAAGGGTAAGTGACACCACAGAATACAACAAGGTAAGGGAGTCCTGTGTTCCATTTTTTTTAATGACTGATTTAAAGAAAAGTGCCCCCGCACCCCCTAAATTAAAGAAGAAAAGGAAGAGAAGAAGAAACATTTTCCTCTTTAGAGAATTTATATAAGAAAACATGAGGGTCTTAATTTTAAAAATATTCACCGCTATAAAATGGTTGTTTGGGCTAAGTGCAGAAAAAAATACTACTAAATTTCTGAAGATTTTAGAAGTGAGTTTTTAGATTATCCTAAAATGAGTAACACGTGCCTGTAGTGCACAGGTGAAAACACCCATAACCTACTCTGGTACAGAGAGTACTAATGTAACTTCATTTTTATTTTAAGCTGAACATTAAGGGATATTAATTTGGAATTTTAATTTTCAAGCTATAATCTTGGAAGCTTTTCTTTATGTCTCAAATGACAGTGGGAAAGAATGGTCAATTTAGGTATGACTCATGCTTACATAATTCTTTTTGCCAAAGAAAAATTCCCAAGTACTTATAACTGATTTTCTGCCATCCTCTAATTGGGGAAACTGAGGCACATAGTTTATAGCAAGGACACAATGAGCAAGCACCAAAGTCAGTTATGGAACCTGATACACATAAACCAGACTCCCATCTCCAGAATCAGAGAATTCAGTTATATGTAGTATTATAAATTTTAATAATTTTTTTGTTGTTTCAAATGAAAGGAAAATCTGTCCTTGCTAAAAATTTGAAGACGTAGCAAGTTCATGAAAATCTCTTTTGTCTGAATGAAACGGTCTGATCTATATTTACTGGAGCTCTTCTACAGGAACTAGCTAAACCCTTTTGACTAGTTCTCCCTATGCCAATTACTAAGTGGAGAAAGCAGACATTATTTGCCTTATGTATGTATGAAATACAAATGATTAGGTCACCCAAACTACTTGTTTAAATGGCTACTAAATTTCAACAGTGAAATGGATCCCCTGAATTCTACTGGTTATTCTGATAAGGTGCAGATACAGTCTCACAGACTTCACCAGGGTGACATTTTTGGTGGTGTTATCCTTGTGCCTACCATACATTGCATACGTTTTGTGCTTCTATAATATAAGGTGAAAGCTATCTACACTCAAACTATTTATTTCCAAATCTTGCCAAAAGAACTCAAGCTTCTTTTCTTTTGAGATCCATATGATGTTTCTCATAAATTTTCTTTTTTCCTGTCTTCAATAATTGCTTATGTAACAGTAAAATTAATATTAAACTCTGTCTTTGAAATTATAGTAAATTAATTCTAAATCTCCTGATAGTTTTTAAATAGTTCACAATTCATCTACTGCTTATACTATACAATAATTGAATTTAGGGCTTGCTAAAGTGATTTCTTTGGTATATAACATTGCTCCACACTAAGAACAGTTTTATTTTCTTGAAAATGTGATTTTATTGTGTGTTATGTTGTGCCATTATGTTTTAGATTTTTAGCATTTGAAACAGTTGAATACAGAATACTTTTAAACCAAAATAATTCAGAACTCAATGAAAATCCCACTGACTTCACTGACAGAAACAAACCATTATTCATCATGGTTACTATTTGTAAAGTAGCCTAGATTCAAATGCAATCATGTGTTAGAAATACACATCCCGGAACCTGGAGCTAGCCACTGGAGGTATGTGATATTTTGGGGGTTCAAGGTTCTTAGTGTGCATTTGAATGTCATACTGGCAGTATAATCACTGAGATCTCTTTTACGGTACAACAAAAATTGAAAATTTACCACAGAAAAGAAGTTCTGACTTAAAGATAAACCATATATATATATGTGCAAAAAGTAGCACAATGAATTCCATGGCTAAATGAAATCCTTAATAGTGGCGATTTTGTTTTGGCTTTTTGCTTTTTTCCACATTTATTTTAAGCACGATAATTATTTTTTAACACAGTCCCTATTACTATTCAGTTACCTATGAGAGTAGAAAATGCCTTTTTTTCTCAAACAAGGAAAAATACCGGGCATCTGTTTGACAGAAATGAGTGCTTCAAGTGTGCAAGTAAATCATTAACGGAGCTATTATACTCTAAGCAACAGCAGCAACAAGAAAAGAGCCAGAATGTGCATTTTGTTTAAAGATTGCATTTCACAACATAATAAATAAATGCACTGATTTATACAACTTGTGAAGACCTTCTACTGATGATTACAAATAATACTGTCTATTGTTGACTTTGCTGATAAGAGCACTGCCTCACTTAGATTCAAAAGTAAAATTCTTGCCCCAAAGCCACAAAATATACAAAGCTGGTTTGTTATTAAGTATTTTGTCTGCCACAAGTCCAGCAAACTAAAGTACATTTTGGCAGTTTGAATAACCAGCATGACCTAATTATTTGGATACAAAAAGATAAGAAAAATTTTAATATAAAAATTAATGAAATCAGTAAAAGGAGAAACCTGTTGTATAAATAGACATTTTAATATAAAAGTGAGAATTTTATCTCACTTAAGAGGAAAAAAATTTTGATACAACTTACTTAAAGATTTGAAAATAATTACCATATTTTCCCAGCTCTAGTCAAATATATTACTTCAATTTATTAGTCATCTTAATATACAATATATAACTCACAAAACTGGGAATGTTACAATAGCAAAACCTTTCACAACATGAGTTACCAGTTACCAGAACTGTAAGAAATCTTATTTATATATCAGCTTAATACTTAGAATATAGAAACAGACGTGGCTAAGCTATGGTAAACAATAGTGCAATCAAATAGTAAGGACAACAAAATGTATTCTTTTTCCTTTTTAGCTTGTATATTTAATTGCATTATCCTACTTCAACGGCATCATTAACTGAGTACAAAACTTATTTTAATACTTTAAAAGTAGCCCTACATTCCTTTAAGTTTGGGTAATTTACTCTTGAAATGCAGTTCCTATGAAATACCTGGACTATTACTAAATTCCTATGGAATGAATAACTTATAGCTAAAATAAAATATTTTATGTAAAGTTTTTAAAACTTTTTAGTGGCTTGGTTTCTATTTTCCCAATTAAAACTTAGAAGTGCATAAAAAATTAAGATAGAGGATATAAATATATGTAAATAGAATATCTTAGTTACATAAAGGAAATTAGTCTGTTTACCTATAGTAGTATTATGATTTTTAAAACGTCATTACTGACTTTAATGCAGTCTCAGTTACTCTGTTATACTTCTTTTCCTGAAAATAACATAAAGTATGCAAACAGGTACAGTCCAGCTGTCTTTTATCTCACTGTTCTTTGTAATAATAAACCTTTACAGTTTTTTATTCTAACAGAAATATCTCTAAATGAAACCTGGGGAAAACAGTAAAGAGAAAACATCAATAAAGGTTAAAAATTAGTGCTTTGCTTATTGTAAAACCAATAATCATGGTCTTTTTAAAGTTTTGGCTGTTTCTTTAGGAATGCATCCTATTGCAAAGGCAACATATTACATCTGACAGAGAGGCTGCCATACACAGCCACTGGGGAGATGCTCTAGCAGGGACAGGCCATCCCGGCCCCACCGGACTTGGCATGGGGTGGTGGGCAGAGATGGACAGGCGCGGGGAGGCTAGTCAATTGTCTAGTAGTATTAGAGGAATCTTCACTTCTCGCTTTTTTCAGCTGATTTAAAGGACTTGGTGTTCTAAAACTGCCACTTGTATCATGAATCTCTAAACCCACTGTTTTATCCAAATTTCATCTAAAAAATGCAGATGAGTTTATTTTCTGGGGTGGGGGGAGAGGACAGGAGAAACACTAAATATCAATGTTGAGAGACATAATGCTTTTATAGGTTAATGAAAGCTATATTTTTAAAGAATTCACATCTGTATTAACACAAAAGTCCAACACGTTGTCAGCCCAGTTGGAGATAATAGATAACTTGCTTTAGAAGAATGTATAAAAGTTCCCACTGTAATTTTCTAAGTCATGGCTTCCCATGAATATTTCCTTCCTCAATTCCTGTTAAAAACAACTTCCATCAAGATGAAAGTAGTGCCCTCTTTATTCATGAAAATTAGCTAAAGAATCTCTAGGAAGCAATGTTTTGGTAAATTATATCAACATGTAAAAATTAAGTGAAGGATTATTGACAGTAAGTCATCGGGAAAGGTCTTATTGTAGAATCAAGTAATTTGTATTTTGAGGGTCAAGAATATAATATAGTATTTTTCAGACACTATTTTAAGAAATTACTAGCTACCTGAAAATGAAGATTAAGTTAGCATAAGAAAAACAGATTTAGTCTAGCAAACATGCCTTCTTTGAGGGCTTTAATGACACATTTCACTTTACTTGCAATCTTTTGAGGTTTTTATGCCTAGTGATTCATTTAATGTGAGTGCTGCTGTGTCCCTGAGCAAGAACTATGTCAACAGGATAATCTACCGATAAGAGAAAGTGAAAATGTACAAGTTGTCAGAGACTGACCCAGTCTTACTTCTCTCAGTACACATTCTTCTGAAATATTTCCCGTGACTGAAGTTGTGAACAAATGAGAGTGCCACATGGGCAATGAACTCAGTGAACGTAGGTTGGCAGCGACTAAGATGCGGGGTAAGTGGTTGGAGAGAGGCCAGCTGTGCGGGTTAGCCGATCTCCTGTGCGCTGCCTGCACTACCAAAATGTAATTGCTGGATAGGCAGGATTCATCTTGAGCCAGAATTGGGAATATGGTCTGAGAAGAAAACTCAGCTAGGGTGATAAATGCATTTCTACTGATTTCTAGGGTTAGCTGAAGAAGCAGTATGAAACAGTGGACTGGGGAATGAGCTATTCTGAGGACCTTTTGAAGACCTCAGATCCCTAATATGTAGAAGGGATAAAACGTATTTAGGCCTGTGCTAACCACTGCATGAATCTTATTTAAAAGGTTTTGATTCAGGTCTGGACTAAACCTAAGAACCTGCATTTCTGTAAGTTCCCAGGTGATAAGGATGCTGCTGGGCCATGGACCACATTCAGGGCAGCAATGCTCAATGCTGCGCAGCAGAGTCTCTGTAATGATGAAAATGTTCAACATCTGTACTGTCCACTATGGTTATTTAGTCCTCGAAATGTGGCTAATGCAATTGAGAAACTCGGTTTCAACATAAATTAATTTAGATTTAAATAGCCACATGTGGCTAGTGGTTACCATACTGGACAGCACAGATCTAGACATTCACAGGTCACCTTTTCTCAGTCTCAGCAATATATGCATATGTATACCATGGTCCCCGAATTATCTAATCCACTAATTCACTTAGATGAGCAAGTTTCCTTTTATAAAATGCAAGCTGTAAAATTAGTTTCTTTAAATTGTTTTCTTTCTAAAACTTTGCTAGATGACCCCCAGTGAGTGCTAAGGTGGGGAGAGATGAAAGGAGGCATTCTGCAGGACAGCTGATTAGGAGAGGGTAGCATACGAGTATAGGAGACTTTGAGCAACCATCACTGTCGTGGGCACGTAGGAAAACATGAAACCAGGAAGTGGGAAAGAAACTCAGAAAGGGAGTGGAAAGTCATGGAAGGGAAAAATTAAGTAGACACCGTAATTGTATTTAGGCCTGATTTTGTCCCTTTTCTTCTTGAAAAGTCAGTTCTTCCTCAGGAAAATGAGACTAAAAGGAAGTGGGTGTTGGCTGTGATTTGTCTCCATCCCTCCCAAGTTATTTGCATGTGGAACAGCCTCGTGGGGTGGAAAGGTGGCAACGACAGCTGGCAATCAGCAGCAGGCTTGGGCTACTCAGTCCAGCTTACGCATGGACCAAAGCACAGAGGCCTCGCCTGCACCCCCAGAGCTCTGATCAGGCACCAGACAGAAATTCTTCCCGCTTTTTTTTGTAACCTCTGTCTAGCACAAGAAGCTGGCTCCTCTGTGTTGCTGACCCCGGCCTAAGGAGGCTCTGAGGGCACCGCCTTGGCAAACAGGTGTCGAGTGGTCATTTTGGTCCTATGTAACCATGAATGACAAAGTGGACACGAGATTTGTTTTCATTTAACAAAATTTTTTAAAAACTGTAATTTTAAAGGATTTCCCTTATTTAAGAGCCACTTGCAGGAAAATTCTACCTAACCAAAGATGAAGTGTTATATTATATATGAGATGGTACCTAAGAATGAAAGATCAATATCGAACAAAAAAATCCAATCATTTACATCTTACATTCTGAAAATGTAATAGCTTAAGAATTTTTTCTGTTGGCAAAGCGGTATTTCGGGGCAGTGAAAATCAATAAAGATTTTTTTTTCGTTCATTTTTTTTCTTGAGTTCCTCACCTCCTTGCCCTGTCTTTCCTTTTCGGGCAGAGCTGGGCAGGGGTCTGTGACCTCCGCTGAGTTTGGAGAACCTGGCATCTCCTATTCTGATACTGCAGGGAAGTGCCTGGGAGAGGAGGACTTCTGCGGGGGTGGAGGGTAGGGTTGAAAAAGAGATTAGAAAAGAAGGCCTTTGATTTCTTAGGTAAGGATAACATTAAAATTTTAAGCAAAGAGCTTTTTACTCCATTAAGCTATCTGATATAATTCTCTTTGGAAAATTTCCATTTATTCACAACTTAGGTAGAATATATATAGTCAGACATACTTGGTCAGGAAAACTTTGGGTTCATTTATTTTTAAGATATCCAAATTCTGTGATTTTTCACTAGTAAATACTAAAGTTATGATTAAGAATAAAGTGTCAAATATTTAAACTCCTTTGATCTAATTAAATTATGTCTGATAATAATTTGTTTTAATGCTTTCCCATCAATATTTCTTTTTAAGCATTTAGCAAATAGTTGTCTAGAAAATATCAATGAGAGTATATTTTGTGATTATAAGTGTGGCTATACATATAAATGTATATGTGTGTATATACACATCTATGCATATATGTATATGTGTGTGTGTGTATATTTACTGAGCACCAACCTAGAAGACTACTTTATGACTATTGTCACCGCTGGGTCAGTACAGTACCCTATTTACTCCTTTTATATAGAAGATTTTTAAATATTGTAATTAATTTTTGGTATATGATATCTAAAGCCAGCTTATTTAAAGATATGTTAGACTTTTTGACATGTATGCCTTTGGCTTTCAAAGATTTGATAATTGCAATATTGACTCCTAATGAGCTACACTAAAGTATAGTGATTTAGAAAAAGCAAACTAATATCTACCTGATAGGATATAAGAATTATATGATATAATAAGAATGTAAAGGCCTTTAAAAAAATTTAAATTTCTCTTGTTGGGAGGAAGTTCGTGTCAGGAGTAACTTGAGCTAGTGGGTAAGTCTGGGTGACCAATCAGTCATCAGTATACAAATCCCTGTTGAGACACTGAAGAAATTCCTGGAGGTCAACAGTCTACTTACTATATTATAAAAGCAAACACCGCATTAAATAATTATTGAATTGAAATGGAAAAATAAGAACAAATGTGGGAATTTTGGTTTGGAAAGCATTAATTAGTGTTGTTAGACAACAGAATATGTAATTTTATGAAAATATCCAGAGAATTTTCTTAATGTGTATATCCATTGTTTATGATAAGTGGACATAAAATTGGCTTGCAAAAGATGAGTATCATTTGTTGATTATGGCACGGACACATGTTCACAAATTCTTAGATACAGAATATTTATGCAAAGTCCACATCAAAGAACAGAAAAGTGCCTTTAGCTAACAAAAAGGTACTTAGGTAGTAATAAATTAATTTCATTAAAACTGACATTAAAACTAGGTGTTAACAATATTAGATGTGACGTGCAAGAAAAAGACAATTCAGGCAGCAATATCGTGCGTTAAGATTCGCATTCATTCATAGTATTTGAGGGGTTTTAAGCATATTCTTTGACCACTGAGCACTTGGAATCCAAGCTGATACCAATCTAACTCCAAAACACACCTTAATATATCTTAGTCCCCTAACCAACGATTTTAAGGAAGAAGCCAATGCCTCCAACAGTGAGATCTAAGAGGTTCTGGCCATGTATTGTTTTGTGGTTGCACAAAAAGAACATTCCACATGACCAGCTTTAAGGGATGTAAACACTTTGCAATCCCACCTTTTCAACAATCCAATTGTCTCAGAGTCTTCCTACTTTTTTACTAACACGAGCAAATTGGAACATGTTGGTTTTGCACAATAAGAAAATCGCTTTGTGAAATGTATTTTTGGCACAAAAATATCTTCTAATATCTCAAATCAAAATTTTCACCAGCAGCAAAATATCAAGCCATAGAGGTGCTTCAGTGGTGCTTACTCATCTAGGCAGCAAACTACAAAAACAGCCAATGCTCCCAAGAACTTTGTATTAAGTAGCAATTACTTCCCTTCCAAGGAATAGCACCAATATGATTACACCTCCAACTGGGGAGTGCTCCTTCCAAGCTCTTTAATTCCCTGGAGAATTCGCTTCACATGACCCACTTTCGGTATCCCCAGGTCCTAAAAAAAAAAAAAAGAAAAAAGGAAAAAGGTACAAAGAAAGCAAAAAGGAAGAGAATGAAGTTTACTGACAAGAGAAAATTAGGGATTAAATATTTAATTTATAATTAGCATTCACTTCATTTATTTAAGTTTACAGTCAATGATTCAGCAAGTGAAAGCTAGAAAAATAAGATTATAAAGCAAAAATAATCTGACATTGAAATTTTATCAACCAGTAAAAAATCACATCTTACACACAAATTCTTAAATGTAATATTCTCATAAATGATATATAATGGCATTCCTTCAAGTGTCTAAATTATAAATTAGTTTCCCCTTTTTCTTCTTTTCTTTAAGAACACCCGCTGCTCTGGGATCCCTGAGAAAAGAATGTGTGACACCTGGGCACCCGCAATCAGTCTTAAAGCAACTACACATGTCCTTGAAAAAATAAAAGTAGGGCCTAATCCTACGGGAAGACACCAGTGCCCATTACCTACATTTGGAACACAAATGCATTTGTAGTTGCATTCAGAGTTTTTGATTTCAGAGGAATTATTAAACATTCTTAACACTTTGTAATGGGTAAGTATAAAAAATTCTTAAGCATAGGTATCTGTGGGTTGATGATTTTCCTCAAACACTTTTGGCTCCTTTCCCTCAGAACTCTTCTTGTTTCTTAAAGAACTATTTTTCTACAAAGAACCAAGAATTTAATAGTTAACTCAGAAATGGATGATGATTGCAGAATGTGCACACATGGCAGGCACCTTGCAAATAAATATTTGTCGCAGAAATGAACGAAACCCATCCAAGATAACCATAGCATTCACTATCTAAAAAACTAAAAGAAAGGGTGAAGGCCTCCAAACACAACAGTTTCTTTAAGTGTAAGGGGCATAATATATGCAGTGGATAACTTCACAAAACAGAGTTTAAAATATTTGAAAGTTGGTAAAATGATTACTACTTGCAAAGTAGCCTAGAAAATAGGATTATAAGGTATTGGGTTGGCCAAAATGTCCATTAGTTTTTTCCCATAAAATATAAGACACATTTTTCATTTTCCCCAATGACTTTATTGATTTGGATATTTTGAGTATGTCGGCTGTCTCCCGCTACTGGCTTCTAGTGGGTAGAGGCCAGGGGTGCTGCTAAACATCTTCCAATGTATAAGACATCCCTACAGCAAAAAATTACTGGGCCAAATGTCAATAGTGCCAAGAAACTTGCAAACCACTTTTGACACATGCGATCAGTTGCAGCACCTTCTTCATATACTGTACAAACCTTTTTTTGCATTTCAGTTGCATATTTTCCTTTCCTGAAATAATAAAGCATAGTACACCAAAAATGTTGCATATCTTCTTCTACCTTCAATATTAAAATTCACCAATTTTGATAAGTTTTTTTAAATGCATGCTAGTATGACAGCTGTCACAATACAATCTAACAAAATTGTTTTAAATGAAGGTAAGGACAACTAAGCACTACTAGAGCCATCGTACGGAAAAAAAAAAACACTCAAAGTTTTGGCCAACACAACACTTTATGAGCAATTTGAACTCTATAGCAGCAGTACTACTGAAGACTCTGAATCTTTTGGAAGATACTCTTCCACAGACAGTGCTTTTTTCAAGCTTGAGATAACTTCAGGGTAAAATTTTTACAATATTTAGCTGACCCTGAAAAATATTTTCTCATATGACAACACGTCATCCGCAATCAGTCTTAAAGCTGCTATGCATTTCCTGAGTGTGTGCTAAAATAACAAAAGCAAGGCCAAATCCTAGAGAAGATATAATACCAGGGCTTACTGCCTAAATTTGAAATGTAAATGCATTTACAGTTGTATCAGATTCTTTAAGCGGAATATTTAATATTCTTTATACTCTATGATAATATAGTTACCTGGGGAAGCAATCCAAGTGCCCATCAATAGATGAGTAAACAAAAAAGTTGTGGTACATATATACAGTAGCATGTTACTTGGCCATAAAAAAGAATGTGATCTTACATTTGAAACAGCACAGGTGGACCTAGAAGGTATTATGCTAAGTGAAGTCAGTCAGATAGAGCAAGACAAATACCATATGATTACACTTACACATGAAATCTAAAGAACAAAAAGAATGAACAAACAAAACTGAAGCAGACTCATAGAGAACAGACTGATGGCTGCCAGAAGGAAGGGGTTTGGTGAAAAAGGTGAAGGGATTAAATTGTACAAATTGGCCCTGGCTGCTGTGGCTCAGTGGATTAAGTGCCAGCTTGAGAACCAAGGAGTCATTGGTTTGATTCCCAGTTGGGGCACATGCCTGGGTTGCAGGCTGGGTCCCCGGTAGGGGGCGCATGAGAAGCAACCACACTTTGGTGTTCCCCTCTCTTCCTCTCTCTCTAAAAATAAATACATAAAATCTTTAAAAAAATGTGCAAATTGGTAGTTACTAAAGAGTTACAGTGATGTGAAGTATGGCATAGGAAAGGTAGTTCATAACACTATAATAACTATGTATGATGCCAGGTGGGTTCTGAAAATATCAAGAGGAGCACTTTGTGAAGCAGTATGATTATCTGACCACCACACTGTACACCTGCAACTAACACAAAATAATACTGAATATCAAGCATAATAAAATTTTTTAAAATAAAATATTACATTTAACACTATATATTTTATTTTAGGTCACATGCATACTGTATCTGAAGAATAAAAACTTCTTTGGGAGGGGTAATCTCTACTCAAAGAGTTACAAAGAATTACACTAACTTCTTAGCTATATTTTCTTTAGTTTGAGTTCAATACTTTCATGTCTTCAAGAAGTTAGGTTGTGATAAAGTTATGCCCTGACATCAGTTATATATTTCTTAATTTATTTTTTCATATCTTTATTATTGGTTTTTGCTTTCTTTGGATGAATAGGCCTAATTTTGCAGAAGCATGCTTTGTAGAGATTCAGTTATCCTTCTAGCCATACATACACAACTTTCCAAATGGAAAAAAAAAAAAACCCAGCCAAGTAAAAACCATTGTCTTTACCATCTTTAGGGGGGTATCCACCTGTTTTCTCTACTGTCTCCCAGTAGAAAAAATACTGAAATCGATTTGTCTGTGGTATAATTCTCTCCCTTTGCTGCCTGCAGACTATCACACTGCGATCTCTAGTTGTGGCGGTGATAAGGAAGTAATACCTGGGCGGAGATCTGAGCAGGAGTTAGCCAGGTGAGGGACAGTGGGGAGAAACATACCATCAGAGACTATACATCTAAGGTGAGATAGAATTTATGATTTTTAAGCAAATGAAATAAGGCCAGGGTAGATAAGACATAACCCAGCAGGGAGCCAGTAATTCCATCGCAGGTTGAATAAACAGGCAGAACCTGATGGCCTCACAAAATTGTGAGTTTTTATTCTAACACAAGAAGTCACTAAAACGTTTTAAGCAGAAATGTGATATGCCTGCTGTTAACATTATCACTCTGGCTGCAATGTGGGTAATGGGATGGACAGAGCAAGAGGAGAAGTAGGAGGGCCAGTTAGGAAGCCATTAACCTTACACAGGCAGAGGTTCCAGTGCCATGGAGTAGGATATAGAAGGGAAAAAGCAACTGGACTTTGTGAAGGGCTTAATGAGTTAGAAGGGAAAGGATTAGGAAGAGGCAGGTGGTGAGTGTGACCTTGGGTTTCTCTGGCTCAAGCACCAGGAAGGAGAGAGGGGTAATTACGAAGACGCGGAGCACTGGAGAAGGGGCAGAATGGGAGCGGGACAGGAGGTCAAAAGTATGGTTCTGACCAAGATAAGATTGACATCCCTGCCTGATAGCCAAGTATCGAGTAGAACTGGTGACATAATCCTAAAGTTCACAAATGGGATTGGGGCTGGAAATATAAACTTGTGAACCACTGATATAATACATTTATAGACAATGTAGGTAATCTTTCCCACTTAGAGACTTTATTTCGAAGTATGTGCTCTCTCTGACAGCTACAGCCACAGAGACCAAGGGGAACTCAATCTCTACTTTCATGGTTTTGTTCCACAGAAGGCTCTTTCTGTAAAATTATTTTTCTTTTCCCATTTCCCACACCCTATTTTAGAACCAAAAGAATTTAAAAGGACCACCAATACAAATTTCTTTAAAAAAAGTTTTATGGAAAAGAATGTTATTGTATTAAAAATAAAAACAAAACAGAACCAAAGTCCCAAGAAAGCTAGTGAGGAGAAAGTCTAGTAAAATAATTCTTTACTATCTACTTTTTACTCTTAGTCTTTTTTTCCTGCCAGGTCTCACCACTCCAACTTTGACTTAGAGGTGTGTATGCCATTATTTTCATTCTACAAATATTGCTTCATTCACTGTGTATGTATTTGCATATTTATATATGCTTGTATGTACACATATATATTTATATGTATACAAATACACATACACCCACAGTCTTGTCCTTGAATATATGCTTATTCATGGCAAATGAGATGCAAGCTTCCAGGGGGCAGATATCACCTAGGGAAGCTGCCATAAAATGCATCGATCAGTAGCTATTCCATAAATACTTCTGCCTTGTGAGGATATTAGCAGCTACACAAAAATGTTGTAAATAAGGATCCCCTATATATATATATATTTTTTTTTTTTTGGTGCATTCATTTCGAGTTTTGAAGTCAATCTTTATGAACTTGAGCACCATCTTTTGCTGGGTTTTAGATTTGGGATCTCAAGTAAAGTAATTAATTAATCTATTATTTTATTATTATTCTTGGTTAAAAATGTTTAGGTATAAATTGTGTCCCCTTTTGATGTGCTAAAACTGCATGAGTCTGCATGCTAAATATCTGCACTTTACATAAGCTCCATCTGCTCAAAAATGTCTAACATATTTGTAGTTAAAGGCGCAGACATCTCATGAATTTGTTAGGAACTACTGAATCAAGCATTTTAGAACCTGGTCTACAGAAAATGGATCACTCCAATGACTGCTGATGGCCCTGTCACTTGTTTATTAAGCATCTTGGAATTTTACAATGGCAGCCTAGGGTAAAAAATGTAGCACAACAAACCCTACTCCTAACTCTGACACTCAGTAGGCCATTTTGGCCATTTCTACTGTTGAGTATCCACCCAAAGAATTAAAGGGAATTGTTGCAGACCATGAATTAATGATTTTCCTTCTCCATCATAATGACAAAGAAGCTTTGGCCAGCTTTCTAGTAAAAAGCAAGACATAATTTTTACTTCATTTACTAAAGAAAATAATAAATTTATTTTTTAGAATAATGCAATTTTAACAGTAAGTCATGGAAAGGAAATTTGCATTTATTGGTCTAGTCGTTCCTCTGACATCTATCTGAAACATCAATTTAGAAATGCAACAGATGCAGAGAACTGCTATGAATCTATCATCTAGTTCCATATATTAGGAAGGCTTTATTATTGACATTTGGAATTAATTTTTAGTTGTTAACCTTGTATTAGATTTTTTTAGTCATTTTCAGCAACAATTATCACCTTTCATGCGAATCCAGTAGAATGAGCAGATGGAAACATCACCCATTTAAAAATATTAGCACACAGGGACGGCCATACCAATGGATGCAGAGAAAAATTACTAAAGTCATGCTAAGCTTCAGCTGTAATAGCCAGGGAAGGATTTTGACAGGAAAATATTGCAGACATTCTTGTTTAAAAAGCATACAATTCAGACCATAGGACAATGTATATTAGATTACTGCACATTTGCATAACATAAGCCAAGCTATAAGCACATAACAGAAGAAGCATAGAAAAAAGGATTCTGTTTTGCAAGAAAATTTCAAGAGCAAAGAGTAGCACAAAGGAAATACCTTCAGATCTCGCCTTTCCAGATGCAAAAGTTCAGCCCCTCTGATGTCATGACGGATGAAGATTTCTTTGTACTCTCCCAAATTGATCAGATCCAGCCAAGCAGCAACTTCCTCTGTGCCCCATTTCTGAACTACCAAAGTTAAGAGCAAAACCCCCTTAATTTCTACATGCTCAATGCATTACAAAGCAAAGGTTGGCCAAAGAAGATGCAAACAGAGCGGCAGTGCTAGCAAAGGAAAAGGTTAAAGGTGTTTCAACAAAACCACAATTCCATTTTTTCCCATGCAGATCAACACAAGGATCACAAAGACATTCACTGCAGTGTACCTGTGTCCTTAGCTTTAGCTCAAGTTCCTCCTTAAAGCCCCCCAAACTACACAGTATGGATAAAAGATGCATTTCTCAAGATTAGGATCAGTAGTACAAGGTCTAAGTAAGTTCTGATGATTTCCTTAAGACCATATATGAAACTAGTTTTAGTTTAATTAGCTATAAATGCTAATTAAAAATTAAAATCTAACACAGGGTACTCAATTTTACATTAACTTCTCCTTCATGTCTTGCTGACTTTAAGCGTCACCTTTATTGATTCTATTACAATTGATAATTGTAAAAATAAATGCCCTTTTAAATTGATTTAATATCATCTAAAAACAGCACCACTCTCTAAGGTTAACTGGACTGTTATTTCTCAGTATGTATACTCATTCTTTTACACATTTTATTCAACACTGATTAGCTTTAAAAGCCTACTTATTTGCCATATTTGGTTTTAAAATGCCATTCAACAGCTGCTCTATGATTGTCAAAAATCAGGTTATATATCATTTTTGAAAAGGTGATAGCCAACTCAGAAAAATTAGAGGCTGATTTAATTGTGAAAGGCACCTACCATCATTTACACAGAAATTAAAAGGTGCTTTAGGACTAGTACAGCATTAAACTGAATCTCCAGAGAGAGGTGGGAAGAGAACTAGAAAGACAATTTCGAAGAGAGAATTTAATCTTTGCTTGAGAATGCCAATGTCACAGTAGACTACCATTACTGGGGGCTGAAAGGGTGTAGTAAGTCCTTAAAACAGGAGAAGGAAAATATAGACCTTCAGGTAGCAAAGACGCTTAGCAAGCTAAAAGAATATATGAAAGTTTCTATGTTCCATTCATCCAAATGACCTAGATTTTGAGCTTTGAAGATGAAAAACAAGTTACGCGCGATGCCATGAATTGCTATTGAGCAAGACAGAGACCATCTAAATAGATGCACTGACATCCACCAAACAAAGTAGCAAATCAGCAACTACCTCATTTTCTTATCTTTCATAACTACTAATTCCTCTGATATTTGGACATATTTTAGGTACGATATAATTGTTTATTACAGTAAAACAAACATTAAATAAAACTCACCACTTTAACCATTTTATATGGCATTTAGTACATTCAAAATGTACAGTGATTGCCACTATCTGGAACATTTTATCGCCTCAGTGGTAACACTTTAATGTTATTTTTCCATAATGTTGTACAAGCACCCCTGCCCCCCACCATTGTGGACCACCTACCAGGCTGTGGACTTGTCTTCTGCTTCTGAACCTTTTCCTTTTTAAACTTTGGCACTATACGAAACACTGTGCTTCTGCTGTTTCTCTTGGTGCAATCCATAGGGGGCTCCTGCTCAAGTGCAGCAAGAAAAGAATGTTCTCAGGGTTGTAAGAGAAGAAAACCCCACTCGAATATTAGAGATAACATGGCAATAGTCAGAAACACAAAACAATGCTGAAGTGGTAACTTCTTCAAAAAGGTCCATGACGTCATATTACTACTAAAAATGTACTGATCCCGTAAGTCACCTTGGTTCCCATAAAAGCCTTGTCTGGTCTGTTCGTGAATGGTACATTTGAAAGTAATATTAAAAATTTATTTTCCCCTGAATATGCTTTTTACAAGAGGTGAGTTCAAATTCTATCATTATAAAGTCTGCACTTACAAAGAAAACAGGCTGAATTTTACATACCTCATCCTCATTTGGGTGTAGGATATAATAAAGCCAGGGGATCTCTGTTAACTTCTGTAACTCCACCTCCACAGAGTGTAAGGCACTGGACACCCGCTCTTCATGGGGAGACTCCAACTGCTACTTACCAGCAGACGAAGAGCAAAACAAAACAAGGCTCAGTGCCCAACCTCAAACAGGATAAATCATTCTATCTGATACTGAATATCCTCATCTCGTATCAGGCTAGGCTAGGTTACTCTTATTGTGGTAGTTTTTAACATAAACAAATATTTAAAATGAACAAATTATCTTATACTGGGTTCACTGAAGAAGATCTACATAGATTTATCCTTCCTTCCCATGATATAACCTAGTGTGACTTTTGCTTTAGTGAGAATTTCGTATTTCAGGCAAAGATCCTTCTGATTTGCATAGGTCACTAAGTAAACAAACAACAACATTTTAAAAGTTAGTAAAAAATACATCATATAAAAAGAACTGCTTGACACAAAAATCTCTTGGAGAATGAAAATAATAAGATTAAGGGGAAAAAAACACCTCATAAATCTCAGAAAAATTTGTGATGAAAAGCTGTTGTAAAAATCAAGGCAAAAACCTGAATAGTTTGTAATCTGGAAGAAGGTTTGTAAACTTTAAAAAAATTTAACTGTCACCCATTATCTCCCCACTCGAAGCAAGTTATTAGAAAGCACTTACAAATTCAAAAATAAATAAAGGTAAAGTAAACACTGGTATATAAAGAAGTAGAAGGGAAGTGACTGAATTCTATACCTGGACCTGTTACTATCCTTGCAACCGAGGGAAGGTTAATTGATTTCAGGAGTCTTAGTTTCCTCCTTAATAAAGAGTAGAATATGACTAGGTTATTTCTAAGGTCTCTTCCAGGTAATTGGTATTTTTATAAATTACTTTAAAATTTTAGAGTACTACATATAAATTAAAATTTCAAAGAGAAAGTTACGTTATTATGGACATTACATTACCCCCTCCTCCTCTGTTTAAGGTATCTACCATTTCTAGTAGTTAATAAAAACATGGAGATCCTCTAGCCTGTCATATAAAATTTACCACTTTCCTTTCAGTCTAAAAATATATGTTACAAAACTGATAAAATGGTAATTGTATATTCATTCTAGAATCAAAATAAAAGAGTAAGCCCTAGTTGCTCTCAAATATGATTGACTCCTTATGGTGATATCAACATCGTCAAAACAAAATTTGATAAAATTTAGTGGCACACATTTTAAACCAAGCATCCACTTTCTGACAATGGCAAGCTCTGAAAGTGGAGGGGGGTGTCCATCCATACTAAAATAATATAATTGATAAATATTAACCGAATGACACTCAATGGGTACTTTGTGTGTAGAGCACTAAAATACAGAATGTTATGCTTCCAGTTCTTGTCCATCAGAAATCACCTTAAATGTACTTCAAATAACACAAAAAACACATGTCCTCTGTCCAAAAACTGGGACCAAAATCACAGCTCACTAGATTTCATATAGGACTAATTTTAGAAGAGCAGCAAGAAGAGTCTGGTTAATAATAGAAGTACTAAGAATAGACAAGATTCCCACTGGTTTTATCAAAACATATAACCAGTGCTTCTCCCTACAAGTTTTTCTTCATAGCCACGGCAGAAGCAGCTACCTCTCCCATTATGGAAGCAGTCTTTCAGTTGCCTCTGGAGGCAGGCGAGAGCAGTGCACTTCATGCAGCCTCTCAGCTTCTCTTCTCAGAGTAAAGGATGCGCTGGGGGCGGCACTCTTCTGAACCCCAATCAAACAGAAATTCCAACTACAGTCACTCATTAGTGAGCTAGACTATGTGACACACCTCTCATTTTTTCACTGTGCCAGTTACTACTACTTTTACTGATCACTTTTATTTAAGTATATATTTTCCAAAGCAAGAGATAAAATTACAGTCAAGAGAAATGTTTTAAGATCATCACCTATGATTAATCAGAATTGTTACAAGGAAGAAAAATTAGGCTTTCTACAGTTACAGCAGCATGTGTGAATAACCCACAATCGAACACTAGGTGGCGAAAAGACCCAACACGCTAGAACATTTGAAATTGGCGAGGGAATAGAGACTAAGACAAACCAAACAGGAAACCTATGGTCTTTTAGCACTTAAGCTAGAGGGTCCATGGACTGTGGTCAGATGCAGACTTGGCCTTAATGTCCAGCACCAATCTGAGCTGATCTAGGGATATGGCTATTTCTTGAAATTTAGTTTTTGAAATGCTGAGTCTAGAAAGTGTCATCTTTTAAGCAAATCTAGAAAAAAACCATACCAATCATATTTTAATGTTAATTTTGAAAACAAACCTATGATTTCCTCTCCTTTTCTGCAACAGTGAGTTAATGATACCTGAGGAATGTCTACTTCACTTTATAAAACTCAAGTCTCTCAAAACTGACTGGGGAGAACAGGATTCCATGAAAACACACTGGCATATGTGAGGGGAAATCTGTTAGCCTGAGTTTAACCCCCAGGTTTAGCTTTTTATTTTCTTAAAGGCAAAAGCTAGGTAAAAAAGCAGCTCTAAGGCTGGAGGCCAGAAGACTGCTTTTGTGCTCCCTAATGAAGGTAAAGCCCACACATCTGATATCATTCTTATGTGACCTGTCGTTTCTGCTCCTTACCAAAGGAACTCTGCCGACTAGTAAGGATTCTGTTTCATTATATAGTGCCTTCACATTGATGGCTATTTCAGTGGCAGTGTCTCTTGTAAGACTCTAGGAAAAAGAAAAGAAAGACAAGTAGTTCTTATTAAATTGGGATTCCATCATTAGCAAATACTGTAAATTTTATTATTCCACTTTAAATTCACATCACAAATATTTTTTAAAATCTACCAAAATTCTATTATAACTGCACGAATTCACAGTCATGATTATTAGCATAATTATTCTTCTAATTCTTGTATACATTGGCTCTAGTGAGTACACCCAAGGCCACATCTCCTACATACAAATATGTATACACTGGTGACAATGTATACATATTCCCATAAAAAAGTTCATATTTTAAAAGGGGTATTATCATCATCTGATCATAATTAGTTTTATCTGTGACTTTCACTCTCAGTAGTTATAACCAGACTGCTTTTTAGGCTTTAACCCAAAGGACTAGCACATTTATATTGGAGGGTAGACCCAAGAAACCCAGGAATTCATTTATAAAAAAAGATATGTACTTATTCTTGAATGTTTAAACTTCAGTCACCTTCAAAGTACTCTCCATTTGATGCAACACACCTACTAAGACTTTTTTTTACTGCTCAAAACAGCTTTTGAACTCGTTGATTTTGATACCTTTCGGTGTACCTCTTCCACATCAGCAAAATGTTTTCCTTTGAGGATATTCTCCATCCAGGGAAACAAAAAAAGGCACTCAGGGTGAGATCGGATGAATACAGATGGCGGGGCACAGGGGTCACACCGTTTTTGGTCAAAAACTGCTGAACATTAAGGGTGGTATGAGTAGGTGTGCTCGTAAATTACCCACCGTGAAAAGGGCCAACTCACTGAGAGTCTTCAAACAAATTCACTGAAGCCAAACGCAGCCTCTCACAACAACGCCAGCTGGTTCACTGATACAGATGGGTTTCTAGGACACTGCCTAGGGGGAAGCCGGTACTACAAGGGGCCCACCCTCTAAAAGATAATTCCGGTTTTTGGGTCCCCACCCTGTATTATCATACTTAACTTCAACTGAATAATTAAAATAATAAACTAATGTCATCAATTTTCTATACACTATATAGCCTTTTAAAATGTATCACATTTCAAGGGAGTTATAGCCATTCTATTATTAATTTCGACAAAATTTTAACTTCTATATTAAAAATTTACTATATTTAGTAAAACAATGAAATAAAAATAATTTCAGTGCACAACTTCAAAAATGAGTATCTTCAATGAAATGCATGATATTTAGGAGCCAGGGAGATGGTAAAAGAAGAAATAAGGCGGAATAGTAGCAGTTAAAGGGAGAAAGAGTAGAAGAAAGATAATGAGGCGACAAGTGACGCAAAATGAAATAGAAAACATGAAGAGAATGTAAGAGCAGGAATAGAAAAATGGCAGAAAGAAGAAAATGAGAAAAATTTGGCTAGAAATTAACCATAAGCTTCTGGCAAAGATTATCTAGACTATCTGCTATTCTTTCAAAGTGCACATTTTATAGTATCAAAATACATGTGTAAAACCAAAAAAATATCTGTGGAATGAAATTTACCATTAGCTCCTCACCTCTGGGAACTGAGGGTTGGCTTTATTCAGCGCGTGGGAGCAAGCGTTCACCGCATGGGCCAGTTCTTGCTCCAAAAGACAGTGGATCGTGGCAGCATCACAAATCCTGAAAGCAAAACCAAAACAAACAACCAAAACAGTTTTTTGGGCATCACTGGTTTCTCTGAAGCATAGAGGTGGTAAGAATAAAAGAAGTTAAAAAAATAAAAGCCATTAAGGGAAACTTTTTAAAAAAAATGACTTCAATTATGAATGGCACAGGGTAGATTTACAAAATTCAAACCCCACTGCAACACAGAATACTAAACCAAAAATCTTTATATAAAAAGTTAGGCTTAGAATCAGAGATAAATATACTGAGGTGCTATGTGGAAAACAAAATATAGTCACACTTCATCTTGCAGTATTATTGGAAAGTGAGGGGGGTCCCAAAGGTAGAGAGCAGAAACTTCTCTTTCATTCATTAAAACTGCAACCAGGAACAAATACAACAGATTAGGGGAAGAACATTGCTATATCTATCATCTATATGCTAAGTGCTTTACATGTAATATCTAATTTAACATTCATAACGTAAAAGATAGCTGTGACTTTCTCCACTTTACAGGTGAAGACACTGAGGGTCAGAGAGGTTCAGCATGTACACAAAACTAATAATAAGTGATAGAGTCAGGATATGAATCTATGTCTACCCAACTCTGAAGACTGGTGTGCCACAGTCTCTGAAATTGAAACCTTCACGAATAGTCCTAGAAAGACAAAATCCTGGAGGGCTCTAAGGCCAAAGTAGAGTACAGAGGAAAAGTTCTACCAACTGGTAGAAAATGTACCAGAAACTGGTAGAAAATGTATTTGCAGATGAGCAAGAAGGCAAGACTACCAAATTCTTTTTGCTTCTCACACCTTCAAGGAGAATGATATTCAGTCTGGAAAGGGTGGGACAAAAGAAGAGACAGAAGTCCTGTTACATAGTGAATCAAGAGTAAAGGAAAATAATTTAATTCTTAAGGATCACACAACTGATATCCAAGGCATCCTAAAGGAATTTGGAAATGTTACCTCAGCATTCTTACCAATAACCTAGGGAAATCATAAAGAACACGTTATTTATTAGAACAAAGATGCGTAAATGTTTTAATTTTCAAAGAAAGATAAATAGGTAAATCAATCTCAGATCAACATTTCTAACTGCCAACAGAATCTCCTAGATATCTTTAATGTAACTGAAATTCTCTAAGTCTAACCTGGAACCTTCCCATCATTTTCTCTCTCCAAATGTGCGCCTTTTCCTGAACACTATGACTTAATCAAAGGCAACACAGTCTATCCAGCCTTGCACCAGGAACCTTGGAGCTATCCTGTTTCCTAATTCACACTTGTGTAACTAATTTTAGATCCTAACCTACCTTATATCTCTCTTCTCCTTTAAATGCCTGCTGCCTCAATCCATCATTTCCTAAGGACCACTGTGACAGCATTCACCTGACTCGGCTTTGCTGCAGACAATGCTCCACACTGCTTCCAGAAATGCCCTGAAAAAGCTGTGGCCCCTCCTCTGCTCTCCCTCCACATTTCCTCACTCTCAAATACACCATCATTTCAGTCACTCCAACCCCCCGAGGTTTCCTGAAAGTGCCAGGTACTCACACTCCCCTGGGCCTTTGCTCAGGCTGGCTCCCATGCTTAGCTTTCTCCTTTCCCACTCTTAAGACATGGCCGAGAGGTCACTTCCTCCAGGCAGCCACCCTCACTGCCTCTGGTCTCCCCTGTGCAACTACAACGTGCACTTTTTGACCTGTGACAACACTCCAGCCACACTTCTCCCTCCTCCTACTCTGCCTGCAAACTAAGAGGGACTGCAGCACAGTTACCTTGGAATTCCCAGTGACAGAATGAGTGACCAACACACAGAAGAGGCTCAAAATGCTGAATTCTGAATGGCTAAATCCTGAAAACTGACAAGTGAGCCTGATTTTCATCATTTGCAAAAAAAAAAAAAAGATGGGGAACCAAACTAGGTTGACCAAAACCACGTCTGGTCAAGTTATGCTTCCCTTTTGTATAAAGTTATTTGGTTGGCTGACAGGATGATAATATAGGAAGTATATTTTGGTTTCAAGAAAATGATGTAGTTCTATTTTTAATTTTTTGAGGAACCTCCATACTGTTTTCCATGATGTATTAATTAGCTTGAGTGTGGTAACCATATTACAATTTATACATATGCCAAATCATCACGTTGTATACCTTAAATATATATAATTTTTATGTCAATGATACCTCAATAAATCTAGAGGAAAAACACTGTAAATTGGAGTACACAGATGTTGTCTATAGCACCTAAAAGAGATGTATTTACTCTAAATCTAATATCTCTGTGGATAAGAAACAGAGATGTATAATAATGCAGTTATATGAGTTTAGCCAACTAAATATTCATTTTCCCTACATTTCTTCTAAGCTTCTCAGGATCTGGCAGTTGTCATACTTTATTCTAATTTTGAATGTTGGTCTCTAGCAGTAGGGAGAGTATATTTTTAAAAATATATAAAATAAAAAATATCTTTGACATCAAGTACCTTCTAGGTGTCTAACAAACATTTAAAGAGAAGAGTAAGGAACGAAAGGAGGGGAGCAGGCAGTGGGTAGGAGGGAGGGAAATGGAGCAAGTAAGCCCCTAGCACCCCTGAGTTTTGTTTTTCTTCTTTTTCAACATTTTAATGAGTAACCAGATGAAGGAGTGAGAATAATATAATAGCGAGCGTTCAGAGAACACAAAATGTGCCAGACAGGATGTGTTAATAAGCACTGTACACAGTGGGTCTCATTTAACATTCACAGTGACCTCGTAAGGCAGAGCTTAATTATCCCCACCTGTCCACAGTCCCTCGTCCCCTCTGAAGGTTACTTCCTGGTCATAGTGATTTTTATCTGGAACTTGTTATTTTTATCTTTCTCCTTTCTGTCTACCAAAATTAATTTCTGCATGGTCTCCCAGTCTCCGTGATATGTCTGCCAGAAACTGATTCTTGGGCTCTATAGCCCCACCTCCCCAACTCTCCTTGGGAGCAATGTTTATATTTCCTTCTATATTCCACCAACATTTAATTAATAATTAATTATAAGGCGATATATATGTCAGTAAGATTGCATATAAACTGGGGAAACAATAACAGAAAGAGTACTGTGTGGTAGGGTATACACTAGACAAGCTCTCCACGATGTTTCAAGAAGTTTGAGATCTGTTCTGTAGAGAACAGGTATGAGTATACATGTGTTGGAGGGGATCTGAAGGAGGAGAACAGCCAAGTATTGAGGCAGGAAATGAAGGACAGTAAATGCCTCTCTTTTAGATACCCCAAACAACCGAAGTGATGCATTAAAACTAATAAAACAAAACTGGCCAAGACCAGAGTTCGCACAGTCCACAAGCCTGCTGGCCCACCATACCTTGTAATGAGCTCCTCCGCAGCCTGGGAGCACAGCTGCATCTGAGACACCTCCTCCGTGGCCAAATCAACAGCATGCTGGATGTACAAATGGGTTCGAAGAACTGGTTTATCAGAATCACATTTCTGTTTTTCTTCCCAAGACTTTAGAGTGCTTTCAAAAGCCTATTTAAAGTCAACATTACAAGGAACTGTTGGTTTAGAGCTCTGAGGCCCAAATAAATGCATATTTAGACATTATATGAATGACTCTGAAACTACTATTGCTTTTTTCCTTATCTAACACACCATTAAATAAATCATAAGTACAAAAAACATACTTTAAAGTTTTCCGGTAATCATAATAAATAAAAAGTAATGTAACTGATGCTTAATATATATTACTAAAATGTTTTTAAAAAGGACAGCTTCAATCTTTACTACTATATGTTTAATAGATAGGATGGACATTGGTAGTCTTATTTGTTATGTGTGTGATTTTAATTAAAAATGCATATTCTGGAAAAGGCAAAACTATAGACAGAGTGTAAAGATCAATAGTGCCAGGGGCTAGGGTAAAAGGGGGTGGAACAGGGAGGTGGAGCATAAGAAATTTTAAACAGCTCTGCATCATCCTGTAACGGTGGATGCAAGTGATCGTACATTTGTCAAACCGCATAAATGTGCAGCACAAACAGTAAACTATGGACTTGAGGTAATAATAATGTATCTAAATTAGCTCATCAATTATAATAAATGTACTAATACAAGATTCTAATAATATGGGAATTCATGTGCTTGCCCAGGTGATGGGGCATGTGGGATCAGAATCAGAGTTCTCTACTTTCTGTTCCATTTTTTTGTAAGCCTAAAAAAAATTAGTCTATTAATTTTTAAAAGACTAAATAAATACTTGTTCATATTCAAAACCACAATGACTTAACTGTTAGATTTAAAAGACAATTTAAATATTTTTCTTTGATTTCTATTTTTTTTGAAAATTTAAGATTTTTTTTGAAGGCTTGATAAAAATCTGAAGGTAGGTTTTTGGTTACATACCCTGTCCCTTGTTAGCATCTGAGCTCTGTTTTTGTGCACAATTTTGATAATCCCTGGAGGCTGAACCCATGCTTCGCCATCCACCTGCACTGGGACTCCCTCATCACCAAATATAGTGATTTTTACTGTACGACACTGAAACAAAACAAGTTATTTTAGAGTACAAATCATCCTGAGAACTGACATACAACCTGCATTCAGGCGGGACCACACTGTGGAACAGTATGTTAGACTTTTCCACTTGTGATGACATAACAATAACTGAGAGTGGGAGAAATTCAGTATTTTATAGGTGAACATATAGTGTAGGAGTCATGTGAAATAGCTTCCGCAGTGTCCCACACAGTGAGGTCAGGTTTGGTTATAAAAACAAACCTGGGCGATTCGATGATGCTGTAGTTTAATCACCCTTGAAACGGCCATTTGTACACTATCAAATACGGCAACGACTTCCAGGATCTTGTCATCAAATGATGGTGCAGCGAATATCTGAAAGAAAAAACTCATTACACTTCCACTAACAGAATTAAGGTTTAAGTAAAGTGGCACATTAAGCAATGTAAACTCTGTAATACACTGATTTTTTAAAAATCGTGAAAGTACTAAGAAAAATAAATATTAGTAGGAAATGATAATGCCAAAATAAAAATATCACTGAAGATGGCTTAAGACAAACATAATAAAATAGATTTTGAGGCCCACATGACATCATACTCATGCCCCTCATCTTGGTATAAAATGTATTAAATATCTGAAAGATAACTCAGATGTCTTGACCAAATGATGCATGCAATTTTAAGAAACC
>PVJD01010320.1:0-54760 GCA_004026545.1 Mormoops blainvillei
TGATGGAGAGAGGGAAGAAGAGGGGGGTTGGAAAAGGTTTACGAAGAAACAGGCATCTCAACTGGGTCTTGAAGAATTAGTCGAATTCTGACTGTTGTAAGATTCGCTAGAGTGTTAAAATGCAGGGAAGAAAATTCTAGGTCAGAGAGGCCACATGATCAAATGGGAGCAAAGTGATTTAGGTTAATTGATTTTCTATAATCTCAGTGGAGGGCACCTGTGGTGGAGGAAAAGACTGCAAAGGTGGGTAGATTATGAAGGTCTTGTGTGGGAACATACGGAATGTGGACCTTATCCTGCAGACACATCCTTGTTCTAATTCTCTAGAGAAGAATTCTCTGGGGTCAAGAGAGCTAGGGTTCAGCTTTTTCGCTTTCTTTCCATTTATCTTCATCCTCAGAGAAATAGAGCACGTATCTGATTCTGAACACTAACTTCGACTCGATCAAGTGAGACCTGAGCCCAGGCAGATCAGTTAGGTGTCCTCTGCAATAATCAGGGATGATGAGGCCTGACTGGGGGCCGTGGGAATTGGATCTCTTAATTAAAATGAGCGAATCCTTTAATTAATTAAAAGGAACTGAAGTGGAGCAGTGGTTAATGAAGCTCTCAGACATATACTTTTGCATATTAAAAGAAAACCTGTGTCTCCCTCCAAGGAAAGTACCTGACCAATGGGAATTTCTGGGAGTAGATACCCCTGTGACCACACCCATGAAACAACAGCCTACCTTATTGTATACTGTCTGCCCAGGGTCCAATTATAGTAATGGCCTCTAACAAATGGCATCGATGCTTGAGGTTAAAAAGGGAACTAATACTTCCTAATGAGGACCGTTTATATTTGCATTTGAAGGCAGGGTGGTCTCCAGAAGCGCTGAGATGCCTTCTGAGGGAACCCCAGGGCTCTCTCCCCTGACACCTCAGCTTCTGATCTTAGTAAGAAAGGGAACTGCACTCTCATCTCCGGTCTTCTTGGAAGATCAGCCGATTCGACTTTTTGACAGCCACTGCTTTTTTTGGAAGGTAATTGTAGAAACTGTCTTTGAATCATTTTGCTTCACAAGTAACAAATGCATTTATAAGTGAAGACGTAAGTAAGACAGAGAGAAAGGTAGAAATTGTTCAGAGACGATGGGGAAGTTAAAGAGGAAATATTTATATATTTAGATACGGACTTCCTAGAGGTAACGCTGCAAATCAAGGGCGGAGGCTGCAGCTGTCCTTACAGGGGACAGGTGAGGCGCCGCTACCGTAACACCCCAACCTTTCGCCTCCTCACTTTCAATTTCTCCTTATTCCATCCTCCTCATTAGTGAAATGATGGGGAAGTTTTGGTGTAAAGTATACACTTCCTGATTTGAGTAAAATAAGAGAAAAGTACAGAAGGAGATATGGTTTGGAGAGCAAAGGGAAATTGATGAAATGTGAAATCTTTGGGGACTGTGTTAACTGAGGGGTCTCTGTGCTGGACTTTGTGCTGCTGAAGGTTCTTGGGGACATGGGTGCGGAGATCCTCACAGCCAGCAATGGAGTGAGGCATCAGGCCTGATCAAAATGTCTCCATGTGACGCCTTCATCTGAGATTTTATTTTCAGGTCTGGCTTCCCACAGGAAGGCGTGTCATACCCTGGACTGCTCTGGGATCAGAAAGCTTTTCTGTCACTTGGAAAAATGACCGTGAAGTTCGAAGATTCTGGAGGTATAAATAATGCTAGCAATGTCTTGCTGCTTAAGAGGATAAAACATTAGTTAGTGGAGTTTACGTGTTCATTTAATTTCATATCTTCTCCCAATTAAACAGAATGAAACCAGATACATTTTAACAAATGATTCTTCATTCAGGCCTGTTCTTCTACACGGAATAGCCTAGACCGTTGTAAAACAAACAAACAAACAAAAACAGGCAATTTTCTGTAATGTCTTTATCTTAGTCAGAGAAGTTCATTTTTTTCTTTCAACTCAGCAAAAGTTTATATTTAGGTACACTAATGCCATAACAATAGTAAAACGCCCTGTTGGTGCATGTGGGTGTACATATAGCAGTATACCCAGTGTACACCTGTAAATTGCCCAAAAGCAAATTGGTCATAAATATAATAAGGGATTATATAACTGCTTGAAATAATACTTTGCCTCTCAAGACGGATGCTGTTTTCTGAAAGCTAGGAAGAATAGAACAAATGTTGGTAAACTTTGTCACAATCAACAAACACTATTTTGGTATTCTTTCAGTTGATCAGAAGGAGGGCAGTCATTGATGAAATAAAATAAGCCATAGGATGAAAACCCGTGGATTCAATCTATAATTTGTTAATCATTGCTACTGTAGCTTTACCTCAGTCAAGGACCATGCCTTTGACATACACATTGAGCAGAGTGGTGTGGTTAGATGGTCAATTTCTTCTTTTGTTCTTTTATAATTCTCTAAATGTTAATTAGCCACTAAAATCAGTAAGCCTCTTGAACTGTTCTCTTATTCTTATGATATCTGTAGTGCATACCTAATGGGGACTTACTAGATCTTAACTTCTTGCAATCTGGAAAACTGTCCCTTGGAAGACTGAGAGCACTTGATGCCTGTATTGATGGAGCCTACAATCTGTCTTTGGTACAAATTGGTTTGGGGAGAGGCTACTTTGTGGGACTATTAGACAGGCCCAGATACCAATAATAATAATGATGGCTAATATTTATGTTGTTCATCCTTGTTCTAATTCTCTCGTAAGTGTCTTATATAAGTTAATTCAATGAATCCTCTAACGGTCCTTCGATGTGATAGCGCACCTTACAGATGAGGAGACTGAGGCATGCAGGTACTAATACTTTGACTGCCAGTACGCAGTAGAGCCAGAATTCAAAGCCAGGCTGTCTGATGCCAAAGTCTGAGCTTCTAATGTCAGGCTCCCTCTTGAGATAATGTTGTCAGGGCATCAGCGAAGTGCCCAATCAAAGGCACACGCACCAGCCAGGTCAGACTTGTGGAATATGGACTCCCAAGGATTCTCAGAAATCAGTGGACAAGAGCAGGGCATGGAGAAGAGAATCTGGAACTTTTTCTGTTTCAGCAAGGTAGCAATTTAGACTAATCTTGGAGCCATTGTAGACTGAGGGATTTAAGGGTATCTGAGTTGCATATGTTTTTATAGTCCAAAATCTGAACAGTGCTACTTATTTTGAAGTTGTGGTCATGGGGGGTGATGGTGATCAATGCAGGGAAAGAACACAATTTATTTAATTCACCCACTTATTCAACAAATATTTATTGAGTGCCTACTGTCCTCTCTGCACCAGCTGGCCACACAAAGCAGAAAACACTGCAGCATTTTTCTGAGGGGACCAACATCTCTGATTGTCAGATCTGGAAACTCTGGCTTCTACGGCCTTCTGAGTGAGAGCCGGACATTCAAGTGTGGTCTGCCCTTCTCTCCCCTCTCTGCGGGGACTTGTCTTCCAAGGGGCATTCTCAGGAGTTCTAGGCAGGGCCGCTGACACCCTGGGTGCGGTCCTTGGCAGAACAGGGAGAGGCAGGGGCACATACGAGGCTGAGGGGACCTTGCCCTTGGGAGTGCAGGGGGAGGGAGTGACTCCGGAAGCACTTACCATAAAGCACCCCCTTCCTCAGTGCGGGTCTCATTTTTTTAACCTGCACCTCTGATGGATTTGGAGGCTCCTCTTTATTTGGCAATAGTACCCGACGTGATAAGAGGCCGTTTACTCTGCCTTCACACAGTGTAAATTTTCCTACGCTTTACTGTGTATGAAATGTCAGACGTGCTGTGCACCCTAGATTACTGTGCTTGGTGCCCTCTGTCTGCCCAGGTTGCTCTCCATCCTTCCTCACATGCTCTGGTCCTGCAAGCAAGCTGTGCGGGTACTTCAGGGGGTGCCTCTTGCCCTCCAGCTCCTGGCTGGGCTGAGCCAGTGGGAGGTACCAGGTGAGAACAGGGGTGGGAGGAGAGAGAGAATGGGCTTCTTATTCCGCTGGCTGCTCTGCTGCCGGCCTCCCGGGTGCAGTGGCTCAGTTCCTCTATGGAAGGCCTCAGCCCTTGTCAGACAGCCTCTCCCAGAGCTACCGTTACAGTCCTGTCTGGGCTCCTGTAACCACTACCTTCCCCTATCCTTTCAGGCCTATGAATTACTAATGTGCTGGGATACTTAAAATATAAGATACAGTTACAGGACATAAGGCATCATCTCAAAACTATCTAGGTTATTGAAATGGTAGAATGAGAAGAATTATAAATAGGAATGCGAAGGCAGTATTTTACTATGCTCAGAAGAACACGGGAGGGAAAGAGGGGAGAGCCAATTAAGTTCAGAGAATGATCATCTATTGAACATCTAATAGGAGCCAGGTTCATTCACATGTATCATCTTGCTTAATTCATCCAATGAGAGATTAGGGACTTGGCAGTGGGTACACAGCTAGTAACCACTGCTACCTCAGGGCCGGAGCCTGCACTTGACCGCGTACCTCAAGAGGGGGTAAAAATTGGTGCTTATGTCCTAGGCACTTCCGTGCTAGGCACGTCCTAGGGATGGGATGCCCCTTCCTGGTACTTTTTGGCTAGGGAAAAAATGGTACAGGAAAAGGGAGGCTGGGATGTTGCAGACAATGATGGATTCCAGATATCAGATCCTTTCCTGTTTTGGCAGAGGGTGAGCCAGCAGGAAAGGCCCCGGGGCACCAGGATGAGGGGAGAAACCACGTCTGGGAGGGGTGACAAGGTGCAGAAAGTGGATAAGCACTGAAAGCTAACGCTCCAGTATGTCTAGGTAAACATGTTTTCTCTGGACTCACCCTGCTAATTTTCAACTGTATCAGAAAAATAAGCAGGAAGCTACTCTATTTAATGGAAACCATGAGCATGAGTAGCTCAGGGAGAGCAGTGGCCCTATTGATACCTGGGAATGCTATGCAATCTTTATTTTATAGAAGCTTCATACTGAGTGAGTCCTTTAATTGGGACACCGTTATCCTTGAGATCAAGTGTCGAAGAATGGTCTTGTGGTTTGAAGAAAGAATGACAAATACTTCTTCCATTAAGAATTCATAAGGTTC
The DNA here is from genome assembly GCA_004026545.1 of Mormoops blainvillei. Taxonomy (NCBI): domain Eukaryota; kingdom Metazoa; phylum Chordata; class Mammalia; order Chiroptera; family Mormoopidae; genus Mormoops; species Mormoops blainvillei. The sequence continues at coordinate 5,066 of PVJD01010320.1, forward strand.
TGTTTCATTTTGTTTGAAGCTAATATAATAGTCTGGGTCAACTATAATTAAAAATATATTTTTAAAGTGTTATATTCCTAAGTAATAAAAAGAGTTAATTGCCCCACCAGAAAAAAAAAAGAATCCATACTGTTTCATTCTGCTTGATGATGGTCCCTAGAATTCTAACGATGTGATAGCTAAGAGCCTGGCTTTTGAGTTAAGCAGAACAGGGCTCAAATGTCAACTCAGCTATAAAATAAGTTAAGCTATAGATTGGTTATATAAAAGAAATCCAAAATAACAAAGGTTTCAACAAGGGAGAAGGTTATTTTTTTTTCTTATGTAGCAGACTGAGGGAGATAGCCCAGGAGTGGTCTAGCTGCTCTATTCTAGGGGGCTGTCAGGAGCCAGGCTCCTTCAATCTTGTACCACCCTCCAGAGAATGAATTTTTCAGCCGTGAGTCCCAAGACGTCTCACTACTCAATCAACACGTCAAGCAGCATCACCGTGAAAGAGGAGAAAGTGGGCGAAGCGTCAAGGCAAGTCCGGGAAGTTGCCCATACTGTATCATTTCCCCTCATATCTCATTGACCAGATCTTAGTCTATGCCTGTACGCAGCTGCAAGGGAGGCTGGGAAATGAAGTCTTTATTCTAAAAGTTATATGCCCGGAACATCAGAGTTACAATCACGATGGAGCCAGCTGTGTGACTTTGGGCTAGTTAATTAACTTCTGTGTCTCGGTGGCTGTGTCTGTAAAAATGGGAATAAGAGAAGTACTTCATAAGGATAACTAAAGAGGGCTGCGCGCAAGCGCTCATCAACACAACCGCGACAGTTACGGGTTTGCTGAGGCTGGCAGAAGTTATGGCACCACCCACCTAACCTGCCAAAACCCTGACCTTTGCCACTCCTTTTCACTGTACGCTCATGTCTGAATCCTCTCAAGACCTTTCCGGCTAGGGTTTAGAGACCAAAAAATTACCTACCAACAATGAAAAGCAAAAAGTACCTTCCACGTTATTCCTAGGGGAAAGGAGTTGGCAGTTACTGTGATTTCTTTCCCCATTCATGAGCACAGGAAGGACCATGGATTGGGAGTAGGACATGGAGGACCATGGATTGGGGGTAGGAGATGGAGGACCATGGATTGGGGGTAGGAGATGGAGGACCATGGGCTGGGGTAGGAGATGGAGGTGAGGAGCGGAGTTTGGCTTCCTCTTCCGCTGCCCAGTCACGTCCAAGGCTTACCTTTCATCTTCGAAACCCGGTAATCCAGTTTCAGGCTGAAGTATGCCAGCTCCCCAAACAGTGCTTTTTGCTTCCATTCTCCACAGTCCAGCCCCTCCCAGGCCCCTGCAGAGCCAGCCACATTTAGTTTGAAGTTAGCAATGACTTATTATTAGAAAATCATTTTTACAGTTGCCCAGTTTGCCTTTTGCTGGCTTTGTTTTACAAGGCTGGGTAATAACACAGGTGCTAAATCAGATGGGAGGAAGAAGCTTCTCCCTTCCAGTGGAAGTATGACTTAGAACCTTGTTTGAGAATATGCATTTGCACTGTGATGTCTAATCCATTTTAAAAGACTGTAAAAGATCTGGAGCTAAGAGAAGCTACTTGAGCCTCTCTGAGGGGTAATTAGTGCCGCGGCTTATAAAATACCAGCTCTTCCATATGTCTATCCTAAAAGGCACGCAGGTTTTGTGGAACGTCCCTGATTCAAAGCCAGCGATCATTTGTTACAGCCTCCTGGTTGCCAAAGCCCTTCCACAGCCCTTGGGTCTCCCACCTTCCTGAGGTGGCATTATCAACCTGCTTTTGTAGGTGAGCAATTGATCATTTAGCATATTTCAACCTCAGAGTTCTGTCTGATTCTTACAGGATCTCAGGACATTATTTCTGAGCCCCATTCCTCCTCATGGAAAGAATTATCTCCTTAACTTCATCACTACATCTGGCAGCAAAGACTGAGAGCTCACGGCAGTTGAAAACATGCATATATTTTATCGACAGGGGTTCGAAGTTCTTCTTGGCTGTAAATCATCAAAGAATTCCCCAGCTGCAAGGGTTCCATTGTTAACAAGCAGGGATGCTGATGAAAGATGTCCTAAGTCGATAGCTTGTCTTCTTTCCTTCTTTCCTTTCTTCCTTCCCCTTTCCCCGCTTTCTTCCTTTCTCCCATTTCCCGACTTTTTTCTCTCCTTTCCGTCTTTCTTTGGATGTATGGAAATTGCTGGTATTGCAGCAAACAGCCTAAAGGGTTGGGGGTTTCAATGAAGGAAGGTTTATGGATCATAGGAAATCACTAGCTTGTCCTCACTATGGTAAACTTACTTATGCCCTCTGCACAGTTCAGGGAACCCAAATGAATTCAGCTCCACACTCTGGTTATCCACAGCGAGGACCTATCCCTTCACATGCATCACTTACAGTAAAAACTGTGGTTTCTCAAATTGATTCAATGTCCCTCAGCCCCAGCTGGATAATAGAGGCTGTAACGTAAAACAAAGGCAGCGCTGGTTTCTGCACGGGACGAGGGCCAAATGTGGGATTGAAACCATTCCTTTTCAACATAGTTTGTTTTCCAACAACAGTTTTGGGAATCTCTATTCGTGATAGAAGGAAAGCTAGCACAGGGTTGCAAAGATTTCCCCCTCAAATCCTCTAATCTTTTTATGTTGGTTTTTTTGCTACTTAAGCCTTAAGGAAATAACTTGGCTTAAACGTAATAGTTGTGTATTACCATAACCTGTTGCTAGGTGTGGTTTCAAAACAGTTTTCATTTCCAATATATGTTCTTTGATAATAAAATAACATGACCCTTCTAGTAATTAGTAATGCTTTTCAACAATCACTCTCGCAGAAGGAATTGGCGTAACTCTGCAAGTATACTTATGTTTTGTATTAGTATGTGTACATAGATACAGGGAAGACATTATAGACATGCAGAAATATTATACTTAATAACATATAAACCAATAAAACCCCAGTTGGAAAGCTCCTCATGTTCTTGTTAGATTAAAAAGCAAAAGCCTAGAGCAGTGATTTTCAACCTTTTTCATCTTGTGGCACACATAAACTAATTACTAAAATTCTGCGGCACACGAAAAAAATATTTTTGTACAGTCTGACAAGAAAATAGGTATAATTTTGATTTACTCACAGCAGGTGGCTATTGGTGTGTTGGCTGTTGTCATTTTTTTTCTTTGACAATCTAAGCAAAAAGGGGCTGGTTCCCAGACTAAGTAGTCAGATATTACATGTTTTAAAAAGTTTTGTAGCATACCGGCTGAAAATCCCTGGCCTAGAGAAGGACAATCTGTATTTTTAATGGTTTGCTTATAAAAAAAGAAAGTCTTCTTTCTTCGAGGAAACATAAAACAGAACATAAAGATTCTGGTAATTTGAAAGAAATACAAGACTGCTCTCCCAAACTCACTGAAACTGGCTTCACCTCTTTTTCTTTTATTCTAGAAAAAAAGAACATTTTCTGTGATGTGGTAAAATAGCTCGTAAGTCATTATTCAAGGAATGGGGGGGGAAACATTTCATTTTTGTTGATTAGAATATTGAAAACTTTGCAGGAAATGTTTATAATTTTAAGTGAAACAAAGCAGAATGCAAAATATCATGAGCCCAATTTTGTAAAAGCTGGAAAAATGCATATTAAAAAGATTAAAAGAATACATACTAAAATCTTAGCATTGGTTTTCTCTGGATATGAGATTATTTATTGGCAATACTTACCTTCTTCATTCTTTTGTGCACTGTCTATTTTTACAGTGATTAGGTTATATTCTTTTAAGGAAAAATCTGATTTTAAGAAATCACAAAGTAATGCAAGACCTTCTCCACCAATAGAAATGAAACAGAAAAAATAGAAAAAAATATTGCTTTGGAGAAGTAGAACTTAGTGGTTTTTTTCTTTCTTTCTTCATTTCAGGACTTGGTAAACTTTCCTATAAAGGGCCGGATAGTAAATATTTTATGCTTTGTGGATCATATAGTCTCTGTTGCACCAACTCCACCCTACCTTATAGTGCAAAAGCAGTCACAGACAATACATAAAGGAATGGCATCCCCGGGTTCCCATAAAACTTTATTTATTGACACTGAAATTTGAATTTCATAGAATTTCATATATTATACAATATTATTCTTCTTTTGATTTTTTTCCCCATACCACTTAAAAATGTGAAATCCATTCATAGCTTGTGCATTGTTTAAAAGCATGTGACAGGCCAGACCGGCCTTCAGGCGATGTTGGCCAACCATTGCTCTATTCTGTTATTCCATGCTTTCCAAAAAAATTTAAAATAAAGATACATTATGTTTTTTCCAGTTTTCTTACTTTAATAATTTTACTGACATCCCCAAATTTTTTTAAATGAGTGTATATACTCAGGTAACTTATGTTACAAAAGTTTATTCCTGGAAGTAGGAACCAAGCTGGGCTCTGCCACTCCAGCTGAAATCCTAGGTCTCAAAGTTCAAGGTTAGAATTGGAGTCATGACCGATGTGGCTTTACCGTGCTGACAAAAGGAAATTCTTTGAATACAACAGTCTCTGTATTCATATCCATTTTAATTTTAATTATGTTGTAAATAAAACTTTAATGTTCTGTTTTTCTGTTTGTCACTATACTTTTAGAGATAGTATGACAGTCTTTTGGTTTGAGGCATCCTAATTTATGATGAGTTAAATTGAACCACTGTTCATCACACTAACCACCACTTCATCATTCTATACATTTCATTGTTTAAGAGTTAGCGATATGAATAATAACCAGTACTAAGTCAATTATGCACAAGTTTGAATCAAGCATTTGCTTTAAAAAAAAAAAAGTTGTGTGACTTTATTTTCCCCCTGATTTACTGAGGTATATTGACAGACGAAATTGTGAGCAATTTTTTTTAAGGTTTTTTTTCCCCCCAACAAGCCTGGCTACGTCAGAGCCATCAGAAGCCACACCATCCAAGGTATCTGGTAACGGTTTCGGTGATGTTTCCTGAGGCTTCATCAGGACCTCAGTGTGGAGGAAACAGTAAATCTCCTGTGGTCACCGCAGGGCTCAACTGGGGGCACTTTCCCCACCAGTATGACTCAGAAGCAACCCCACACTGGTACCTCACTAGTTCAAAGAGGATGTTGTTGATAGGAGATGGGGGTGGATGCAGCCTGAAGACAGCGTGGTCCAACGTCAGTAATTTTGTGGTCCTTCTAAGTGACTGTTATTGTAAGCTGTGGTGATTTGGGGGTGGGAGGGAGTAGAGTTAGACCCTAGTTGTTATTTTCAAGTATGAACAGACTGTTTTGTGGAAGCCTTGCTTATTCCTGGAGTTTTGTGTTATTGTTGCTTTTGTGTGTGTTTTTTTAAGACTTTTTTCCCTCTTTGATTTCTGCATTATCTCATTCAATGTAGAACAGACTCATCTTGGCAAGTCTTAGTAACTGAGGAGAGAGGGACAGTGGGTCTCTGATTGAGGGCCACCACTGTGGGACACTAAACACCATAAACTCAGCATAAAGGATGAAACAAGGACAACAGAGCATGTGCTTCAAACTACCCATCAGTAAATCTCTCACAGAGCACTCATTGAACCCCTATTTGTCTAGATCTCTGTGGTTGCTGGTACATTCTATTTGCTCTCTATACTTATGACCAAACAGAGACCACATGATTCCATGGCTGATGGGAGATCAGCGGAAAAGTACAAGGAACATTTTTAAAAAGTACAACTTTATAACTTACTGAAGACTCAAAATTTTGCTTATTAGAAGGAGACTTTATTCAGGTGACATTATCGTTCTAATTAAGATCTTTGCAGAAGGAAATGTTTCTTAGGTATCTGTGTTAAAAAAAAAACAAAGGCACATCTATAGGTTTGCTGTTTAATTTCGTGGAGGAAGGCTTCCTGTACAAAGGCACGCCTTCAAGGATTCCAGCAGCAGAACCAAGGGGTCTGATTCCTTTGCTGTGGGAGGAGACCTGGACTTCACAACTCCTGAGGTCCTGGGAGTGGTTTGTATTAGAGCTTCTCTGCAGCCAATCTAATACTCTTCACGATGATCTGCATGTCCCAGAAAGACATCAAGCCACCACCACCCTGGCAGGTGATCTGAGCTGGAGTTGACCCCAGTGGCCTGGAGAACTGGAAGCATCACAAACATCCTCCCTCTTTGATAGGTCCGCTCTTTTCTTTCATATTAAACTAGCAAAAACCATTGGTAATAACTCCAAGGCAAGAACTGGACTTCAGTGATGGGCCCTCTTGGATCTGGATGGACGTGGGTGGGTTGCATGGGTGGACTCTAGGATGTTAATGGTACTTTAAGCTTTGTCGTCTTGCAGGCTGAGCATAGAGTCCTGCTGGCTGCCAGGGGGCAACACATTTCAGGGATGAAGGACATTTCAGTTTGGAACTACATATTTTTTCTTGAGGACAAAACATTTTATAAGTACATATCTCTGGAATCACAAATAGGAAAATGTGACTTGTTTTGCAGAAATGAATTTTATAGTTTTTTTCAGGGATACTTTATTTTCTTTTAATGTAAGTTACCCCTTTATTATTGTTCCCATTTTAACAAATTTTATGGTTTCTTGAATTTTTAAAATTAAAATTAACTGAGAGAGGTAGTTAGAAAGAAAGCGAGAAGCGTGTGTGTGTTTGTGAGTGTGAACGATGGATGTTGCTGCTACGAAACTGGTAAAACATAGGATCTGTGGGTCAGACAGGCACAGGCTAAATCCAGCGTTTATTAAGTGATTTGGAGCAAATTAAAAACTGATGACTTTAGTTTTTTCATCTGTAAAATGGATATAATATTAACTGGTTAGCACTAACAGGCAGAAGAGGTATTCAATAAATGACAACTTTTATTACTATAATGAACACGCAGAAAAAAAAATCATGGAGTTCACGGGCCACTTCCACAGTTGCAGATGTTCTATAGCTTTTTATTATTTCATCCATCTGGCTAGTGAGTCTTAATGCCTATTAACTCCTGTTTCAGGCCTCCAGATTTTGAAATGTGTATAGATCTTATGTCATAGGTATTGAAATGGGCGCCCAGACCCATGAGTCATGGATGTGAGGGCCGGCCCATCTGTTTTGCACATCCTGCATCACAGTTCTTACATTGGTCTAATAATGTTTCTGCTCAAGATAACTTAGAGTTAAAAGTTATACTCATTTTTCAAGTTAAAATAGGAAGAAAGAGCACATGTTGCCCGAACTTCCCCTCCAGGCAGGAGGGAGCTCCAGGAAGTGAGTACTGGACAGGAATTCTGGGACTCTGGGCTGAAGATGCCAAGGGGAGTCAAAGACACACACACATACACGCATGCACACACCGTACAACCTTTATACCAGATTCTACTGGGGAGTAAAGAACTTCTCAAAATTGTGTTTTTAATAGGTTTTACCACCTAACACCCAAATTCACAACAATTGCCTGGAATTTGGTGGGGTGGATCCCAGTCACAGATGTTTCTGGAAAGCTCCCTCTATGATCCTTCTGCACATCCAGGTTTGAGACCCCCTGCCCCTGAAGTGTTATAAACTGAACTTATTCTTAATGAGCTGATGGCCACTTTCACTGAACAGTCAGAACTTCTATTGCTTTCATTTGCTATTTCAGTGTTTGCCTTCTCCACTGTTGCTTCAGCGACCATGTCCCCTCTCTCCTTTCTCCTATGTTCTAATTCGGATCTTCTAAGGGTGTTTGTATGAACTGGGGAAGCTGCTAACCAAACTTGTTAGAATTGTGGTTCATGATCATTTTACTAATTTGGCTAGTGGCTTTTTGGTCTTCTGAACTTCTAGTTTCAAGGTCTCCAGTTATTAAAATGGTTCTTAGGTCACGGGTTTTGAGAACTGGGAGCCCAGAAACATAAATCATAGAGAAGAGGGTAGGCCATTTGCTACACTGCAACCTCATGATTTATAAACTGTGGAGTTTGAGCAAGAGCCCCAGGAAGTCTACTAGGTATTGTAAGGCAGAACAGAAACAACCCAGAACGCTGGACACCTGTGTTTTAATACTGTCTCTCTCATCAGCCATGTGATCTGGAGCTAGTTATTTTACTTCACCGGACCTCTATTTCTTTAAAATAAGGGACATGGACTAGATGGCTTACAAAACTAAGATTTTTAAAAATAATTTTTATTGTTTTATTTTCACTTTTAATTTAAAAAATTATTTATTTTTAGAGAGAGGGGCAGGGAAGGAGAAAGAGGGGGTGAGAAGCATCAATGTGTAGTTGCTTCTCACACGCCCCCTACTGGGCACCTGACCTGCAACCCAGGCATGTGCCCTGACTGGGAATTGAACCAATAACCCTTTGGTTCACAGACCAACACTCAATCCACTGAGCCACACTAACCAGGGCAAAAAGTAAGATATTTTAAACAGAAACTCATATAGGACAATGTAACAGTTATATCTGTACCTACCACATCCTCTAATAACTCCTATTACTTTGCCATGTTTGCTTCCTTATATGTTTTAAAATAACTTTAAAGCCTCTTCTGAGCCCCCTTCCCAAATCCTATTCTCTTCTCTTTATCCCCAGAAATCATCATTATCTCATTCTTGGGGCTTTTCATTCCCATGTACATTTATTACATTGTAATGACCCCTATTCACAATGTATTGCATCATTTTGCTTATTTTTAGACTGGAAATGGATAGTATGACTATTCTTAGCTTTCTTCAATTTGCTTTTTAAAAATTTAATCTCGTATATTAAATATGTTTAAAAATGTTGGTAAACATTTAAATATGTTTATTGATTTTAGAGAGAAGGGGGGAGAGAGAGAGAGAGAGAGAGAAACATCGATGTGAAAGAGGAACAGCGACTGGCTGCCTCCCATATGTGCCTCAACCAGTGTCAAACCCTCAACCTTTCGGCGCACGAAGTGACGCTCCGACAAACTGAGCCGCGCCAGCCCGGGCTCATCTCGCAGTTTGATGCGAACCCATTATGAAGCCTGTGGCTCTAGTTCATTCTCCGTAATATTTCGTTAAGTGAATATGCCATTTATAGGCATTCTTCTAATGATGACTCTGAAGTTGTTCGGCATAGAGAAAATTGAAGGTGTCTTCCGGTTTGAACTTTCTATAATTTGGCATAAAAGTGTGATTTTTCTGAAGAAGTTTTCTGGCAATACCTTTGTTTTTCCCATTGTTCTCAAGTGCCCAGTTGGGCAAACCAAGCCTTGTGGGTGTGGGTGCGGGTGTGGGTGAGGCTGCCAGAACCCAGATCCTGGAGCAGTGGGGCCACCCCTTTGTTTAGTGAGCACCGAAGTGGCCCCACCCCTCCAGGCTTAAAGCACAGACTTTGGAACCAGTCCGACTTTGTTTTGCATCCTCACTTTTCCGTTTGTGAGTTGAAGACCTTGGGCAAATTATGAAGCCTCTCTGATCCTAACTTTCTTTATCTAGAAAATGGGGTAAACAATTTCTACTGTGAATGGTCATGAGGATTAAAACATAATGCATGTCAAATATTGAGAAGCATGACTGCCACCTAGCAAACTCTGGAGAGAGTGATAGGAGATGTATATGGAGTATGTGTGTGTGTGTGAAAGAGAAAGTTAGGATGAATGCTTGGACCAGCGCCCATATCTTCTGTACTCTCCCTCAACATAATGCCTAGCACATGGTTTATACTTAATACAGATTTGCTAAAAAAGAGTAAATTTCTCACAAAATTAAACATCTTCTTACTATATAGGATCTAGCAATTGTACAACTTGGTATTTAAGCAAAGGAGTTGAAAAACCTATGTTCATACCAAAACCTGTGCACAGATGTTTATATCAACGTAATTCAAAACCTCCAAAGCTTGGAAGCAACCGAGATGAATGGATAAATTTGGCATATCCAGACAGTGGAATATTATTTAGGGCTAAAAAAAAAAATGGGCTATCAAACCATGAAAAAATTTGGAAGGACCTTAAATGTATATTACTAAGTGACAGAAGCAAATCTGAAAAAGGCTACACACTGCATGATTCCAGCTGTGTGACATTCTGGAAAACCAGTGGAGACAGTAAAAAGATCAGCACTTGCCGGGGGTGAAAGGAGGGTGGTAGAAATGAATAGGCGAAGCACAGAAGACTTTTAAGGCAGTGGAGAAGCATGTATGACACTGCAGCGATACGTCCACGTCATCACGCATTTCTCCAAACCTGTAGAATGTGCAACACCAAGAGTGAACTCTAATGTAAACTCGGGACTTTGGGGGATTATGATGTGTCAGTGCAGGTGTGTCAATTGTGACAAATGTGCTGTTCTGGTGGGGGGTGTTGGGAATGGGGGAGGCTATGCGTGTGTGGACGCAGGAGGTATATGGGCAACCTCTTCCCTTGGATTTTGTTATAAACCTTAAACTACTCCAAGATGTAGTTTAATTTTGAAAAAGAATAACCAAGCGTGGAAATATATAAGCTGGACTATTGGACGATGCATTTCCCAGTGAGATCAAAGGAAGTGTGGTCTGTGAAATGACACGGAGGTCTTTTTCGGCCGTTTCTATAGTTAAAGGTGACTCCAAAAAGCTGAGAGAAGTTTTGCTGAAGATCAAATATTCTGTCATGCAAATCAGTCACTTCTTTTAGTCCCCCCAAAATAATCTTGGTGAAGTTTCAGGCAAATAATCATCCCAGAAGCAGCCTACAGCTCAGATATTACCTCCAATTTCCTATTTGTCAACTGTCGCAGTTCCCGGCCCTAATTGCTCCATCCTGTGTGATCAGAGTTCATTCTCTAGACAGCCTGACTTCTTAAGTGAATGTCCACGTTTACACTAGAGCAGCAAGCACTTCCTGGCTGGCTTCTTCCAGACAAGGAGCCTCTGTTCGCCTTGGGACTGGGGAGGAAACAGCCTCTGACTGTCCCAGCTAGTGAGCGACAGAAGAGCCCCAGCCCTGGGACAGCAGACTTTACATACATATTTTTGAACAGTGGATGGGAAGCAAACCAGTAGGTTATGATAGTGACAGCCTTTTGGAAAGCAGCGCTCAGCAATCGCGTTTACAGGTCTGGTGTTTAAGAAAACAAAATTGCCTACCTACCAGGAATTCCTTTTAAGTGGTTTGCAAAGGTGTGTCATTTCTAAATAAAGAGCTTTTGACAGGAGCTCCTGCTAAATAATGGTGGAGGATTGCTATGGTTCTGTTTTACTTTGGAGGTTGTGTTTATATCCTGCTTCAAGCCTTTAAAAATGCTGTATATACATTTGAGACTGTACTAGCTTACTTGGCTCCCATTTTTAAAAAAAAGATAAAGATGATCAAGAAAACTAGTTTTTCTGTTTGACTTAGAGGTTAGTAAATTGTGTGTGGTGGGTTTGTGGTTGTTAGTTTGCTCAGTTTCAATGGATTCAAATCCCTGCTTTGAATCAGCTCTGGTCTGCCTTGGGGGTCAAATTGGGGCCTTTGTTAGGGGCTGTCCAGAGTGGGGGGGTGGGGGCGGGGGCGGGGGCGGGCGGTGCAGGGAGGTGGAGGAATGACATGTATTATAGGATCGTAGGTTGCTATTGTCTCACAAGCAAGCTTGCACAACCAAACGATTTTCTTCTGTCGAGAGGAAGCTGGATCAAGGGAGAGCGCTCCGGGGACAGGGCGGAGGGAGGAAACAAGAGGACAAGCCCGAAAGGCTGGTGCAGCCATTTCAGCCTGACTGTTTCTCGTTGCTCCCCGCCCCCACCCCACTAGCCCACCGCCTTCCTGCTGACCCAGAGAGGGAATATAAATGACATGCTTCGCCTGCACAGAACACTAACTGGCAGTGGCCTGCTTGAGCTGAGGCCATTTTCTAAGCACCTCACCAATCAGAAGTGACTGAGGCTCTGAAGAGAATACAGTCCAGCCTGGGTTCCACCGTCCATGCTAATGAAGAAGGCAGCGAGGTGGATAATTAAGGGCAGTGATGTGAATAATTCCACAATGATAATCCAAAGGTAATGAAATGCATTATGAGTTTTGGAGACAGCAGATTTCCTTTACCAGCCAAGGCTGTCTTATGATAAAATGAGCCTACCTTTTCTAAGCACATACTAGCCGACTGGAAGGAGTTGGCTTGGGGGTCGTAGGGGGACCCACCCTGGATTAAGAATCCATGCAGCCATTAGAAAATGTTTAAGAAGCTGCATCCCCTCACAGGGAGACAATTATTATATGATTTTAAGTGAAAAAAATAAAGAAGCATGCAAAGTGAATGTTTTTGCCAACCACAGTGGTTTATAAACAAAACTAATACCGAACAGAACTCTACAGGCATAGAAGAAAGACTGGAAGGAAACACATAAAAATGTTAGGTTACCTGAGTGGGGGGACTGTCAGTGATTTCCTTCATTCTTTGTTCTGTTATTATTTTCTAAACTTTCTGATGTTAATTTGTATTATTTTCATAATGGAAAACATGAGCACACTAGAAAAAAAGAAAACAAAGTTCGGCTTGACAGAGTTCTTTCCCAGAATAGGCAGAGAACTTGCTGCAGTGGCCACTTTTGACTAATGTTAATGGGCACGGAGTCCAGGCAAGCTAGATCTTCCTGTAGAAGTGGTTAGAGGTCCCAGCAGCCCTCTGCTGGTTAGGAATGTTTCCTCCATCAGATTCAGCCTGTATGTGAATCTCCCTGGCCCTGCTTCTCTGAGAGCTTAAGAGATGTTTTCAGGTGCGGAAGCTTTCTGCTACATGTTCTCCACACGGTATAACCAATCTCCACCATTTTTAGTAGCTCCTGGGACCCCCTCCTAATAATGTTTCCTTCCCAAGTCTTGTAGTTTTTTAACTAGTTACAAAAATAACATTAACACCATCAAATTAAATGGACTTCATACTTCACTAAGTCACGGGGCTGGCCAGCCTGTGTGTTTTATGGTCAATACCTGGGAGGAAATGACTGATGACTTCTCTCTCTTAGTGCTGAGATTAATATGAGAGGCTTGGCAGCAAATGCTTTATTTCACAAAGATTTTTAATTAATGAAGGTGATCTGGCACCTAAAAATAGAATCCATGCTTCTTTCTACAAACCTTTGGGCTTTAAAACATAAAATCCTTAAACTGAATTTTCACTCTCACACTGTTGCTTTTGGTACTGGATCTGCCAGATGTCGATGCTACAGTTGGCCGTGGCCTTGTTTAGGGTTGGGTGGGTGTTTAATTGTGCACTGCGGGAGGGCTAAGTTCCCTGTCTTACTGAGGTGAGTTGATTGTAGCACTTACTGCAATCTTATGATATCCAGATTTTCAAGTCTTGCCCTAATAGTTTAACACATATATTTGTCCTAATGTGTAGTCATTTCACAGTTCTATATTCTATTATATAACCTAAAAAATGAGGACAATGATACCTCAAAAATTATTGGGAGAATTAAATGAAATATGTGTGAAGTGGTTAGTACAGTGTTCAGCAGCTAGATTCTGTACTGGACCCGACAAGCAGGTGCATGCAAGTTCCGGTGCTCCCCGGGAGGAAGCGAGAGCCTGCCTGCAGTACCCATGGCCCCTTCTGAGCACTTCCTTATGAAGGACCTTATAAACTTAATTTCCTTAGGAAGTACTGAGACTGTAACACAGGGCTGTTTATCTTGTTTTGTTTTTTGGTTTTGGGTTTCAGGGATAATAGTCCAAAAACTTCTTTGTTGGGGACAAGTATAAAACTTTGGGCATGCAGGATACAAAATTGGAAACTGTCACAAAAGAGAAGTTCCAAAATAGAAACATAAAAGGACTTTACTATTTCTTGTTTTGAAACATGTGACCCAATACCCCGTGCTCAGCGGGAATTCTGTCTTTGGTGCCTTATTACATTTCTCCAGGACAGACTGAGCAGAACCTTAGAGCAAGGCTTTAGTTTTCCCAAACATGCTTTTTTATACTAAAAAAGTAATTATATATTAATCCACCCATAGTTAAATGAATTAACTGTTATTTTCTTTTAAGTAATTGTTTTTAAATAGTGAAACCTTTATTCTAGTGTCCCTGATGTTGACTGTGGAAGTAAAAAGTTTCTGCATTAACAAAGTTTATATAAATTACATGAATTGCAGTTTTCAAAAAAAAATCAAAATGAAATGTTCTGCATAGGCCTGAGATATACCTAAGCAACATATCATACTTGTACAAGGTCACTGAATGTCATGAATACTAGTAACAAATGAAAAAGCTTGTCTGTGGCAAACCGAGCAACATTTCAGTTTTGGGTATTCTATGAGCCCAAGATTGTAAAACTACTTTTACTGTACAAAAGATTTAATGCCATAGAGAGTTTTGAGTAGAAACTCTTGTGCTTCCGGTTGGTACATCACCTACTTTTTATACATGAAATCAATGCAGATATTTGTGAGAGGTTGTGTAAAATTATTGCATTTACAAAAATGGCCCAAAGTCAATTCAGCAGTCAATGTACATGCGTACGTCATTCAAATCTTCAACAATGAAAGTTATATGAGCTCTAGAGAACCGAGTAAGAATATTAGCTTCAATGGCAGCTATTAAGTACAAGAGTCTCATAAATTACACCAGAATGGGCAGATATTGCCAAGAAAAATTCTATTGTGAAAGCTGAGACAGGTAACAGGACGGCCATGTCTACGCTCCAAGGCTTTGACCCTTTGGCTACTACGGATTGGACAGGAGAGGGCCCTGGATCTGAGAACAGTCGTTCTCCACAGGCTGCTTACTAGCTTACGGAGTTATATCCGTCTCTGCCTTTCTGGACGAGCAGCGGCTCCCTTTCCCAGGCACTCTCTCAGTGAGCGGAAATCACGATGCACTTGGAGAGTCAGTTAGCAGCAGTAGCGACCAAGTCAGAGGGTAGCTGAATCACTGAAGGGGACAATAGCTTTTGTCTCCCCAGCTTTTTTCTCCCTCTACTCACTTTCTTCTGCGAACAGACCCTGACCTTCTGGCCCTAGCTACCCAAGCCAGGTCAGAGGACTTCCTTAGCTTTTTCTCATTAGGTTTTCTTTCTTTTCTGGGAGGGATGCTCTATGGACCCTGACTTCATAAACACACACCTGCAGGGGCCAGACAGGTAACTTTAGTGGGAAGCAGCCAAATGTTAAAAAAAAAAAAAAAGGCAGAGGGGAATCTGTCTGCCAAAGACAATCAAAATAAAGGAGAACTGACAGCTGTCCTGGTCAATAAAATAAATGAGAGGTCTTTTTTTCTTTTTAACCAGTTTATTGAGATATAATCAACACAATACTGTATAAGTTTAAGGTATATGGCAATAATGATTTGACTTACATATAAATGAGGTGTCAAGGTAGCTCTGACTGAGGGTTTGCTGCCCCCAGATGATGTCAGCTCAGAAGCCTGGGCCTCATACACTCACTGATTTTATAGCATCACATTTTATAACATCACATTTATAGTATCATTTCTGCCATTCTGTGCCGGTAACTAGCCAGTCACAGGACAGTGCAGATTTCAGCAGAGGGGAAATTAATGACACCTTGATGGGAGGATTGTCAAAGAATTTGTTGCCATCTTTAATCCACCACCATCAAGGTCATCTTGAAGGGTAAAAGAAGAACCAAATTAAAGGGTCTAGGAACTAAGTAGAAGGATGGCTTTTCCTTTTCACTGTGTTCAACTTTAGGGTATATAGTTGTTGCATCAGTAATTGGAGGGAGAGAAGAGAAACTGGAAGACATTTCAGAAGGAAGGAGACCCTATAGAGAAGATTTAAATGCTATTCAGTCTCTATGAGTTTGAATATTTTTGAGTTTTTTCCTTGAGGTTGGTTTCTAGTTTCAAGCCCTTGTGGTCCAAGAAAATGCTTGGTATGATTTCAATTTTCTTGAATTTGTTGAGGCTTGTTTTATGTCCTTTCATATGGTCTATCTTTGAAAATATTCCATGTGCATTTGAAAAGAATGTGCATTTTGCTTCTTTGGGATGAAAGGTTCTATATACACATCAGTTAAGTCCATTTGATCTAATGCATCATTCAGGTCCACAATATCCTTATTGATATTTTATTTGGAAGATCTATCTATTGCTGACAGTGGAGTGTTAAAATCCCCTACTATAAATATAAGTGTGTTGCTGTCTATATCTTTCTTGAAGTCCTCCAGTATTTTCCTTATATATTTGGGTGCTCCTACGTTGGGTGCATTTGTGGAAATATGGGAATATTTAGAATAGGCAGAAAGAAAGAAAGAGCTACTACCCTTCACAACAGCATGGATGGAACTGTAGAGCATTATGCTGAGTGAAATAAGCCAGGCAGTGAAAGACAAATACCATGTCATCTCACCTATAAGTGGAACCTAATCAACAAAACAAACTAGCAAGCAAAATATAACCAGGGACACTGAAATAAAGAACAAACTGACAGTAACCAAAGGGGAGGGAGGATGGGGATAATTAGGGAAAATAAGGGGAAGGGTTGTCAAGGAACATGCATAAAGGACCCATGGACAAAGCCAAAGTGGGGAAGGATTGAAGGTGGGAGGTGGGGGTGGGTGGGGCAGGGGAAAGTCGTGGCAGGAAAATGGAAACATCTGTACCTGAACGACAATTATTAAAAAAATAAAACAAACAAACAAAAAAACCCCAAAGATGATTTAAGTGTTGGGAAGTGAGATCTGTACAAAAGGATGAAAAGAAGTAGGACTGATTTGGCCTGAAACAGGGAAGGCTAAGGAGTAGCTGAATAATCACCTTCGAATACATGAGGGTTATGATGAAAAAAACGCATGACCATTGAAAACTGAGCACGAAATTGACCTGGAAATACTAAAGAACTTCCCACCGAGAAGTTCTTTACCTTTCTTAAGCTGTTTGAAAGAAAATGCATTTTTTTCTCTTTTAAGTTTTATTTTTCAATTACAGTTTACATTCAACATTATTTTGTATTAGTTTCAGTTATATAGTATAGTGGTTAGACAATCATATACTTTAAAAAATGTTTCCCTCAATATTTGCAGTACCTACCTGGCACCATACATAGTCATTACAATATTATTGACTATATTCTCTGACTGTACTTTACATTCCTGTGACTATTTTGTCACTACCAATTTGTAGTTCTTAATCCTTTCGCTTTTTTCACTCATTCCCCCAACCTTCTTCCCCTCTGACAACCATCAGTCTGTTCTCTATCTATGAGTCCGTTTAAATTTTGTTTGTTCATTTGTTTTGTTCTTTAGCTTCCACATATAAGTAAAATTGTATGGTATTTGTCTTTCTCTGACTGACTTCTTTCACTGAGCATAATACCCTCTCAATCTATCCATGCCGTCACAGATGGTAAGATCGCGTTCTCTCTTTATGGCTGAGTAATATCCATTGTGTATCTCAGCTTTTTTATCCATTTGTCTATTGATGGACACTTGGGTTGCTTTCATATCTTGGCTATTGTATAAATAATGCTGCAATAAACATAAGGGTGCGTGTATTCTTTTGAATTAGTATTTTGGGTTAGAGGACACATGTTATGTGCCTGTAAAGAGTTTAGGATTAGTTTTATGGAACATAGAAATGGTAGACCAGATTATCTCTTGTTTTGGTATCAGGATCATTTTTTCAAGAGATACTTTATATAAAACAGATAAAAAGTGATGTTTATACTAAAGTGAGGGCATGGTAAAGCACTTGCCCTCCTCCCATTCCTTATATCCCCTGGGGGCCCCAAATATCACTATATGGGATACAGAACTCTGCTAAAGATGGTTTGAAAAGAATTAAAATCAATAGAGTTTCCTAACTGTTTTGTAAAAGCTGTGGGTGCTTGGAATATTTTTTGTTTTTTCAAATGGAAGTTAAACCTTGAGGTGGTAGTGAAATTTCTGAATTCTTTTAACAGCTCAAATTTGTGAAATGATGTTATTTCTGAACTCATTCTTTTTTGGCGTGTGTATTGTTAAATGACATGCCTATATTTACTCTTTTTTATAATTTAAATTTTATTTTATAATTACAATTTACATTCAATATTAGATTTACTCTTTAGTAGCACATTGGTTACTAAGTATATCAAAGTGTAAGGAAAGCAATGGTTAAAGCTTTTGATCTTTTGATAAATTTATTTCATTTGTTTGAATGTTCTCATAAATTAATCAATAATTTTACTTAATCAATAGTCAATAAAATTAAGGGTTTACTTTGCTAACTCTTAAATAAAATCTTTACAAAAAAGGGAAAATTTTATAACCAGCAAAACTGTCATTCCAATGTTGCTACCCTGATTGTTTCATTAGTAATCCATTTAGTTTCAAATTTTTTCATCACAAAAGGATAAAATGTAACCTAGCACAATTTTCATGCACACATATTATTACAGCTTTTAATACTTGGTAAAGTTTACATAGACATTTAAATATGTAAAGATTTCATGGTTGACACAACTTCTAGTTTCAAGGTGGTGAGCTGATCACCTGCTGCATCTCTCCCTGTCATCCTAAGGTCATGTAATTAGTAGAAAATATATTGAAAAATAATGCACAACTGCACTGAAAATCAAGTACAGTCACATTAGAGTTTTTAAAATCCAGCTATATATTTTTTACGAGAAATATCTTAAAGCAAAATAACAGAACAATTGAAAGTACAAGGATAGAATAAAACTTACTAAGCAAATGCTAACAAAAAGAGGCTATAGTAATATTAATATCAGAAAAATAGAATGCGATTGACAAGTACAATATCTGACAAAAAAAGAACTCAAGGATTAAAGAGGGTCTTTTGTGTTAACAAAATGAACAGTTGAATAAAATATATGGCATCACGAGCTTGTATGCACCTGATGATGCAGCTCTGACAAGCAGGCAGGTTCGAAGACATATGTTGTAGTCTTGTGTATGGTTGCAAAACAGACATCAAAACAAAATTGAAAAGAACCTAAAAGACCATCAACTGATGATTGGCTAAACAACCTGTAGAATATCAGTACTTTGAAATACAAGGGGTGAAGTAATCTTGCCCCAGTGCGGGGACAGAGTTGTGCTCTGGTGCATATAGTCTGCCAACTTTGCTTTGCATGACTCTTGTATTCAGCGACCTGAAGAGACGCCTCCTCAGCGTGTGTTAGTTGGGTTAGTCTAACAAACTCCATAGCTCAGTGACTTAATCCGAGAGAGGTTTGTTTCTTGTTTACAGTGTAGTTTCTTTCATCTAGCGGCTCCACTGTGCCGCACTGGATCCCCACTGGAACCTCAGCCCTTGGCTAACAGATGAGAGAAGAGAGAAAGAGCATGGAGGGTTGCATGGAAGGCCATATGGGCCAAGACTTGGGGTGCTGAAGATGCTTTTGACCCACATTCAGTTGACCAGAACTCAGTCACCTGGTCACAGCTGACTGCAAGGAAGTTTGGGAATTATAGTCTAGCTCTGTGTCCAGGAGGAACAGGAACATGATTTGGTGGGCTTTTTTTCCAAATACGAGCAGTGTATTTAGAAAGTCCTGGAGGTAAAAGGAGTGAGCCAGCCACGCTGCGTACGCTCCGGTTTGGTGGGCACCTGGCTGGCCTCTGACCGGCAACGGATGGAATGAAGCAGTTCCGTCACGTCAAAATTTAATTATTTCATTTGATATGTTTACTACTTGTCTTGTTCCCATTTATAAAAGACTTTTTAATGCAATATTTTTTCTCACTGACTATAGCTTGGGCATTATTAGTATTTCATGATTCTAATTATTCAGAATTCTCCCAGTTTTGCTCTTCTTGTTTCCAGATATTCTGTTCTTTCTTCTAAGTTCTCTACCTTCTATCTTATAGACAGAATCTGTTTGATCTCTCTTCCAATGCCTCAGTAGAATTGTTTCTGTGTTTCTTAAGAGTTTTCATATATGGATCAGCTACTTTTATGCATCTTAAAACTTTCAAACTTTGCAATAAGTGGACATTTAAAAATACACCAGATTATTTAATTAAATAAAAACTTAGAAATGTGCACAATTCTTAGAAACATTTTAATGTACTATATTAAGTTCAAGGCAGGTAAACTGTATTTCATATTATGAGCTATAAAAATTATGAACTTAATTTTTAAAAGATTAAGTAAATAAATGCTCAGAAACAATGATTCTTGAGAAACAGTCATTATGTGCCTTTCAACTGTCACTGTTAATGTTTTTTAACCAACGTGATTTTCATTTGATCCAGCATGATTAAGTAAAAAACCGCACCCAGCTGAACCTTGGGGAAACATCCTTGAACATTTCACATATATTGATATTTTTTCTATTGTTGTCATTACCATGAAGATCAACAAGGTACTTAGGGACATATTAAGCCACAGCTGTTGCAATTAATTGTACCCTTATAGCCCCAAGAGACAAGCCCCAGCAGTGGTGGCTAACTTAGTCCTAAGGAGTGACAGGTCCTAACAAGGCAGCCTTGGCAAGTGCTCTTTAGGTCCCTCCCCAAAGACAATCAGTAGCTTGATTAGGTGGCGCTGAGGCCAAGCCTGCCCTGGGGAAGGGCTGGGACTGGGGCTGGGCTAGGCTGCGGCTGGGCAGGGCTAGGATTGGGGGTGGGGAAGGGCTGGGACTGGGGCGGGGCTGAGTGGTGGCAGTCTGGGTGACATGGGGCTTTCATTGGCTTGGCTGCACCCCACTCAATTACTCTCGCTAGGTGACGCAACCTTAAGTGAAGTGAAACAGCCTGGGAACCACGAACAGGGCAACTGATGATTAGCTGCCATTTTGGAAGAGTGGGTCTTAGGGTCATCAATTAGCATTTTATAGGACAGGGAGCCCTCACTGCCCGAGAAGGCAGTTGGTGCAGAGGCTGCAGCTCTCTCGTGGAGACCAAGTGCTGTCATGTTTGATTTTGCTGGAAATCATGACCCTAGTCTGCCCAAAGCCTGATCAACGTTTTATTACTCGCATCATGTCATACAAATGGTGTGTAATATCTTAGTTTTTAAAAAAAATTTGCTTAAATGACCTGTTTTATGGTTTGCGCTGAAGCCAGAATTAGACTCTTAGGCACTGTTATGAAAAGAATTCTGGGCAGAATTAAATCTAATCCAGCCATTTGATTATCTGCTGGATCTAAGTACATCTTCCTCACATTGTTCTTGCCTCAGTGGGATAATTAATGAGTAATTCTACTAGGTGTTTGTGGAAAACAAGGTTTGGGTGATCCCATGCCAAACAAGTTCCAAAATGAAAGAGCCGATCGTTTTATGATCTGCCTCTTGGTAAATGTAAACTTTGTTTTAATGTAGCCAAGAACCTGGGGCAAAGTAGGAAATGTGGGGAATCAGATGGAGATGTTAGCAAACATTTATGTGCCAAGCCCTGGGGGAGAGGAAAGAGAGGGTCAGTGAGTACCCTCACATACTGGGGGGTTGGTCTTAAACAGGATCTCTTTGTGACATTTCTTTCTGAGTGGAGTCTGTTTGCTCTGACTCTTGATATGACACAGTCATTCAGTTCCCATTAAACAGGTTATTGCTAAAAATCTGCCAAAACAGAAACCATTCTAGCTTGAGAAGGGAGAGAGGAATAGGAAATTTGGGTTGGTCTTACAGAACTTCAGCAACTCCCAATGTTTTCTATGCCAACTTAGAAAGTGACTGCAAGCAAAATGCTGTGAATAAGAACCTAAGTTAAGAACAGCCACAGGATCACACATCTGGCTTTAAAGGTACCCAAATGTACACGATCCAACAGAGCAGAACAACATGCAGAGAAGGAGGAGATGCACCAACAGGTCAAGTGATGGAGTGGACCGCGGAGTAGCTAGGGTTGGGCTGAGCAAAGAAATTTTCTGACTTTTTGTCTTTTGGGGACAGTAGGGTGGGGTTGGGTGGGGGAGGGACATCATGAATCAGGATTTGGCTGGGCAGGCTCTGAGTCACTTATCTTCTGCAGATAGTCCCTGGTTGCCTGGGGACAGGGAAGCTACATCTCCAAAATTTCCAACGATCAGCATCAGGGTGTTAACTGGTTGTTTTTCCTTCAACACCAATTAAATGTTCACTCTGATGTTTTAATTTGGGAATCTTTGAAACCTCTTCTGTTTTAGTGTCATCAAAGTAGTAGTTAGCAGTTTAGGTGTTATAAGATACTGGCTATACATGTATGTCTCAAAAGCTTTACAGTGCCTTTTAAACGTTCTCACCAAATCACTCAAGATTGTATCAGCACCAAGTATGTCATCCACACAAAGAGCCTTAGCGTCTCACCATGAATAATCTGATTAACAAGCACAATGTGTGGCCTGCTGACACATGGAGCTTCATCAGCCTGACTCCTCAGGTAACTTCCTGGGAGAGACCGGCTTAAACATCCTCCAAGATGGCCTCTGTCTTCCCTAAGACTTTTCACTGGCAAGGAACGTGAGACTGAGAGCATGTCAGACCTTAAGTCCTACTGTGAGGGAGAATTGAAGGATTTTAAAATATTGTTTTGCATAAATTTCTTTTTTCATAATAGACAGCTGTATTACTCCTTGAGAGAAAACCTCGGAGGTTGACTGAGTCAGCCTTTCAGGCTAGCCTATCCCTCTCTCCCTCCAGCCACAGAGGAGGAGAGGGTCATAATAGCTGCCACTGTTTTCTCTAACCTCGGGGTTCACTCTGACCTCCAAGTCACCTTGGTGCAAGAGAAGTCAAATCCCTACCCCCTGTAAAAGTCTGTCAAAAGAGGCTTTTACTAAGGAAATAAAGATAAACACTGACTTCTTTCCAACTTTCCAGAACAGAAAGAAAATGTCAGCTATAAAGATGAACACTTCTATAGGGGCCAGGTCCTAGATGCTAACACAGCTACATCTGGACAGAGCTCACCTGGCCCCCTTTACAGAGCCTTTCCGCACAGCCTTACCCACCACCATTCCTTCCTTCTTTCCCTCGTCTTTTCATTCTTCCAACCTTTCTCTTCTTTTTACCTCCTTCCTTTATCTCTCCCTGCCCTCGTTTCATCAGTTCATTCACCAAACATGTATTGAATTCCTCCTTTATGCTGGTCTGTGCTATAGGTGCTGGGGATACCGTGGCAAACGGGGAAAGCACACAGCCCCTCCCCTCTCGGAGCCTCCAGTGCAGAAGGCATCGAGCAAGCATTACAAGGGCGATGTGTGTGATGACTGCGGCCAGCCTGGTGCTGGCGTGGGTTTGCCGCAAGAGGGTTCCGCCAGAGTGAAGGACCGTGGACGAGGCACTCGTTTCCTTGCTGCCCTCTCCTCTAAGATGTGAGAATGAGAGGTAATGTAGGTGAAGTGTGTAGCACCGTGCATGGTCCATGATGCACTGTGATTGCTCAAACTGGCTTCAGGATTCTTCTTGGGAAGTGCCATCAGAACCAGTTTCAAGCTCTGTTGGTGGCCATTTCTTTATTATTCGGCCTTAATGTTGCCTGTATTGATTGTCTTTTCACCCTGGGGGATCTTTCTGCCTCTCTGAGCCTGGGGCTCCCTGTAGGGCGGGGGGGGGCTGAAATGACCCTCTTTGAATCTCCCGAGCACCTACAACAATGCCCCGCACATATAATAACTGCTTCATAAATGTCGCTGGGTCAAAATGAGTTAAATAATGAAAGTGAATCCCACAAAAAGGACACCAGGCAGTCCAGTGAATGAGAAAACTTTATGGGAAGAAATTGGAACCTATTTGGCCATTCTGATGTTATCTTTATGACCTTTTGGGGAGAATAAAAACCGACACACCCCCACACCCTCACCTTGTCTCATCTTTTCCCCTGATATCAGGCAGAGAGGATTAAAAAGAGAAAGAATATTTAGTTGGGGTTTTACTCCAAGGGATCCTTTTTAATTAAGTTGTGAGGCATTAATTAAAAATCTAATTAATCATAATAAGCTGTTGGTGTTGTGCTTGGCAGTAAGGTGCAGGGTTTCTGAAAACACGAAGTTATGGGAGCTCTGAGTGGCATATGACAAAAAATAAACCCAGATCCTCCAAACAGGCGGCGAATCCCCGGGCAGGGCATCCTCCTGGTGGGCCAGTTTGGGATCACCTGTCATGGGGTAATTCACAGACATCAACTCACCGTGGAGCGAAGGAATCTCAAGCTTTGTGCCGCTTGCTTGCATAGGGCCTTTAAAGGTCAGGGTAAGGGACCTCAGCATATATTGAAATATATATTATACACTATATAATATTATATTTGGATATATATTTATTATTATAAAATATATAATTGTATTATATAGCACAATAAATACATTATACATAATATATTATATATAAAATATAATAAAATTAGAAATTTACATATATAATATTACATATACTATAGATTATATGTTATTTATTTACATTATTTTAAAATATTTTATGGTATTTATATATTATACATTTAATTACAATATACTATAAATATAATTTGTAAAATCTGCAATGGGAAGATATTTCATATGCTCTTCCTTAAAGAGGGCTCCTTTAAGCTTTAAATAAAAAAAAGTTGGGTTTCCCCTACTGAGAACATGTGCCCTGGAAAAGGTCTAGGGTGTAAGATGGAGCCCAGGGGGAGTGACATCGATGAGGGTGTTGACAGTGCAGGTATGACTATATGGAGGGAGATAAGAAAGAAGAGCTGCCCACAGCCTGATGGAAAATTGTTTTGGATCAAAGCTGGCAGACAAGTCCTGGAGAAAGTGTCTAAAAGGCAATTTATGGAGATCAGAGAGCACATGCTAACCCAAGGGCTGGGGTCCTTGGAGGGGCCTCAAGAGCTCTATGGGCGCCCTGAAACATAGTGTGTGTGTGTGTGTGTGTGTGTGTGTGCGCGCGCACGCGCATGTGCGCGCTCATGTGTGTGCACACGAGTACTTTTTTCTAGGAACACAAATTCCACTAACAAAGATGGGAAACTCCGAAATGGACATGATAGAGAATGGAGCCTGTGTACTCTAGGGAGTAGAACATACAATGGTAAGAGGAAATACAACTTATAAGCAAAAATATTATGTGGAATAATCTTGGCTCTGTCTTTACCATGTCCTGTTCTAGTCCCTGTCCTGAGGCAGGCTCAGTAAGCCAGGCTGGAGGCAGCCACCCACTTGGTGGGGGCTGTGGGGTGTGGAGGGGTGTGGTTCTGGAATTAACCTGGGCGTCAGAAGAAAGGCAGCTTAGAGCAACCTCTCGGGCTTCCTACACTTGAGGGCCAACAGAGAGGAGGCAGAGAATGTCAGAGAGAAAAAGAGGAATGAGTCCCCTGGAAATTGTTTGTCATGGTGTGAGCTGATGGAGGATTTTGAGATTTGGGGTCTGCACCAAGTCTCCTTCATACCATGATTTCTTCCTCTGCATAAAGGCCAGAATCAGGGGTTGAAAGGATGAACTGGGAGAAAGATGTTTATAGAAATAGGATCGTTGGTAACAAGATAGTACCTGGTGCCTAGAAATTCATCTTACCTAGAATTTGAATAAAGTCTGGGTCTAGGGCTCCAAGAGGAAAGAGCTCCACTAGGGTCATTATTGGTTCTATCGGGAACAGGATTTGGATTCGCCTTAGACACAGAGGGTGAAGTTAGGATCAGCCCAGGAGCTATGGCTAAACTGAAATCAAAAGGTAAAGGCCGGACTGAGAGATGGGCTGGGGAGGGGGCTCCTAGGACTCCAAGGCAGGAGCCAGAAAGCTCATTGTTCATGGATGGGGTCAGGGCATGTAAGTGGATCAGAACCAGACCTGCAGTCAGAAACCAGGTGCCTGTCTGTAGTTCCTACCTACACACCCGCATGAGCCAGGTGCAGCCACTGCCCTGCCTGCACCTGCAAGACTTAGGTTGGCGGGGGCTGGGGTTGGAAAGTAGTAAGGAGCTTCCTGTCTTGGGCAAACGTTTAGCTCTAACTCACATTCTCCTTGCTATTTTCCCTTGTCTGTTATACCTGGCCA
This sequence comes from Mormoops blainvillei, assembly GCA_004026545.1. Classification (NCBI taxonomy): domain Eukaryota; kingdom Metazoa; phylum Chordata; class Mammalia; order Chiroptera; family Mormoopidae; genus Mormoops; species Mormoops blainvillei. The sequence goes on from PVJD01010320.1 coordinate 30,885, forward strand.
GCATGGCCAGCTCTTTGATCCCTCGCTGTTCAGACTCTCAGAACCTGGCACTAGAATTCCCCCAACCCAACCTAATCCAAGCCCTAACGCTTTGTCGTGGCTTTTCCAGTCCCAGCCTCTTGCACTCCTGAAGTGATCCTTCAACTCCATCTTAGTACCTATGTCAGGAAATATGACCAGCCCCCAGTGCTTCACTCAGTGAAAGAGAACGAGGTACAGGCTGTGACTTGGGTATTGTTAGAAAGAGAAATGCCCCTTCCTTTTTTCTCCAGTAGTATCACTAACAGGTTAATTCAAAATCCAAAAAGCCAAGGAGGTAGAGGAGCCTATCGGGAGGACATATTTTGTCACTCTTGGTCCCTGAGCAAAGAATAAGGGACAGTCCTAAAGTCTCTATAATGTTCTGAGAGCACCTGTTACAAAAGCTTATCTATCCATATCAAGTTTGTTTTGAAGACAGAGTTAGTTATAACTTATATAAGTAGAGTCTATTCTTTTTCTCCAGTACGGGGAATATGTGCTCAATCTGGGCAAGGGTTAAGCATTTCAGGAGATTATATCAAGCTTGGGTTTAACTTTTAAAGAAGATGCTAGAGGGCATGTCTTAACTGTCACATTGCATTGTGAATTTAGAGTTTGGGTGTGGAAGCTCTGCCTACCTTCTTTATAATCTACACAGGTGTGCAGAACAGTCAAAGCTAGTTCTAGAAGGTTTTTGAGAATTACCTCTGGGGAAAAAAAGAAAGAAAGCGACCCCACAGAACACACGTTGAGAGAAGTGAACTAAGCCCTCTTTGAGCAATTGCCTTTAAGTTAATTTTAAAATTCTAAAATCTTTCTCTCATCCTCTTGCTCAAGAATGGGGACTTTCCCATTCCAAAGAATGATTTCAGATTTGATAACCTCTGTTCTTTTCTGAACGTGATTTTAATATGAAGCTCGCCCCGGGAAATTTTGACATTTTATTAGGTCATTGAGCAGGACACATAGCAGCTCTGCCTTGCAGCCTAGTTCTCTATATGTTCTCAGATGCTGCTTCTTGTTATGTACTAACTAAAAACTATGATTTCAGAAGGGAGAATGCAAAAAAAAATGCGGTCACGTTAGCATTTGCTTCTCATCTATAGAAGCAATTAAATTAATGAACATGGTATCCTTTTTAATGAGATAATGATGCTGCCTAATTGACTAAAGTTTGTTGGGTATATGCTTGGAGTTAAATTTTTTTCCAACAGTAATATTGAGGCTTCATTGTCATTACCATATGGGCAAAAAATTCCTCCTTCTAAATGTCAATATTTGAATCCTACTAAAAGCTGAAGGGGATTTATGCATTTAGCCTAAAGCATATTTTTTGTCTTGTTATTTTCAATGATTTGTGGCCAATGAATCATAAAAATGAAATCTTAAAACCCTCAAAACCACCAGAAATCAAGCTAAGCATTTAGCGTATTCTATAGTAATTATTCCTACCCCACTCCAAAATGAAAATGTTTGTTTCTCCCTATTTGTTCGCTTTTTTCCATTTATTGACATTTTGGGAATTTCCGGATTCAACTGCCCATTCAGCAAAGGGTAAGATGACTGAAATCGGAGTTTGGAAAGTACTATTTAGTTCAGTTGATCTCACTATTCCTCAGAGGATGGGAAAGATAATTTTTCTCACTTCATTTTGCTTTCTCATTTTTTTCCCAGGACAAACGATGTCTACTAGACTGTATCAAAACTGGAATACACAGGACTTTTAAAACTTCTAAAACTTCTCACTTAACTTTCTGGTTAAAATACCTACCAAGTTTAGTCCTTCATTTTCCAGGCAACAACAACAACTCTATTTAGCCATTTGTCATGTAACCTTCTAGCTTTCCACGTAGTTTAGCTATAGACACCCTATTAATTATTTGCCCCTACTTCCTCTTGCAATTTTTACTTATTCTTGTTAGTTATTCCTAATTCCTTTTAAATTTGGGACTCTTAGCTTTTCCTAGTTTCTCATTATAGTGACTTAGTTTTCTGTCTGAGTCCATTCTCTTCTTATTCCTCGTGGTATGACTTTGGTTTTAGCAAAGTACAGCGCTCCACCCTCTTCCCCTCACCCGCAATGTACAATTTACATTTCCTAGTGAATCCTTACTAGAAATGTAAATCCTTACAACTGGTAAGCATGTGACTAAGTTCCACTAATGGAATGGAGCAGAGGTGATGGGCCCAACTTGTGTTCACTTCCACATAAGAGCATTGCTTGCCCTCCTCTTCCTCTCCATCTCCTCCTCTGTAGACTGGAACTTGGATGTGGCAATCGGTGAGCCAGCTGTAACCATATGGACGTGGGCAACATGCTAGGGGACAGAAAGAGCTTCTAAGTCAATGAAACCTCAGAGCCTGGACAAATCACACACCTGGCCCGCACCACCTGCCTATTCTTAGACTGTTACATGAGAGAAAAATAGATTTCTCTCTTATTTGAACAATTGTATTTTGAAATCTTTTTGTTATAGCAGCATAATTGGTGCCCTAGCTCTGACTAAGACATAACAAAAAGAGAAGAAGTTACTACTGTGCTCTGTGCTAGCCAGATCTTCCTTGGAGTGTATCCCTATCTGTGAATCACATTTTAAGAGACAGAAAGACAAAGCAGAGGTTTTCAGATGAGAGCAACAAGGATGGTGAGAGATTCGAAGTTGAAGAAACTGGAAGAGCAGTCTCAAAGTAGCAGTGATATTTCCAAAAGTCTGAAGAACTGGCATGCGAGAGAATGAGTCACCTCATTCTGTGTGGCGTTGGTTGACAGCAGTAGGGCTCAAGGTGAAAGGAATTTTACCGAAGACAAGGAAAGCTGCTGGCTGTCAGCTCTGTGCAGAAACGGGAAGGGCTACTCTGGGAGTGGCAAAAGCTTAGCAGAGCCTGGACAACCATTTGGCTGGATTTCATAATGACCACAAGTCATCCGTGTATATTATATAAATTATCTAATGTTCTTAGGACAACACTAAAAATTATATATTTTTATGTCCATTTGATAGAAGGGGAACCTAGACTCGTAAGTCTCGGACTCTTTAGAACTTGCCAAAGATCACAGAGCTAGTCAGTAGCAGAGTCCGCGTTCCTCCTGCTGGTCATCAAAGTTGATTTTCAAAATGGCTTAACATTTTTTTCCAAATCTGGAATTCCATGAGTCCCCTGGAAAACTGTCCTTCACAAATATTTGCTTGAATTCCAAGGTAGCAGAGCCAGAAACATCTCCTAGAGGTTGGTGTGCCTCATCTTCTAAGTTTTAACCCAATAGAAAACTTGGCTGGAGCCTGCCTTTGTGTGTCAGAGATAGCTCGCTGGTCACTGGTCCATTTTCTCTTTGTCCTTGGCACACAGTGAGCATATAGCTTCCCTTGCAGTGGAATGGGAGCAAAAATGATGGGGGCCAATCCCAGAACAGGCCCATAGAAACCTTCCAGATACTTTCTTCTGCTTCTGCTGGATATTGGCCCACGAAGGGACCTTGAAAGCTGACTGTTGAGGATGGCTTTTCCTCAGGCGTTGGTCTTGAACAACAGGTGGAATAGAGCCCCTGCCCCCCCCCCAAACTGCTCTAGACTGTGTAAGTAAGGGAGGCATAGACTTTCACTGTCTCTGAGCCATTTTATAGTTTATGCCCTCTCTAATACTCTTGACCTCAGCCACTAAACATCAAGAATTGTCTGACACAATCACAGAGCTATGACTGTGTTTACTGACAACTCCACTAGGCTGGACTTCTTGAAACTGCAGATATTTGACCCTTGATTAAAAAAAAAAAAAAAAAGAAGCAGAACCTTAATACAGTTCAACCGAAAATAACTCTTGATCTCTCCACACAACTCTGATCAACTGATAAAGATCAATTTTTTTATACAACAATATCAGAGAAGTTTATTTTATTTTATTTTGTATTTATTGTATTTTTTTCCTTTACCATTTACCTCCTGAGAAGTTTCAAAGACAGGTTCCCCTGGGTAAAGTTTTGTCAAAAGTTTGTCCAATGTGTGGCTTATGGTACAGTCCACTGATTTATGCTGTTGTATTCTCTCTCTCTCTCTTTCTTCCTCCCCCCCCTTTGCTTTTTACTTTAATATCAGAAAATTTGTCATGGAACAAAATCTAGATTTCCAGGTTATTTTACAAATCAAAAGATTTAGCAACACTCCTACAATCAGCCAGCACTCAGGGTATGCTCTTTAGACAGGTCAGAGCTTCTCTGCCTCTCCACAGACCCAACACTCTCCTGCTCCTAACACTAACATGTCAAATGCTGCCTATCTCTGTGATGAGGACTTTTTTATACCTAGCCGTATAGGCCATTTGCACTTGTGCTCTCTGTTCACACAGAAGTAAAATCAATGATTAAGAAAGAACTACTTACTACCTTAAGAACTGTTTTTTAAAGGGGTTGGAATGCCTTGGGAAGGCAGTTAACCCTTCATGGTCATTGGCAGGAAGAGTCAGGAAAAGCCTTCCTGTTATCACTGGGTACTGGTCCTCCTTGTGGGGCTTGCATATCAGTTTATTCTCTTTAGTCTCATGCTTGCTTTTTGTAATACAAAACCAAGGGCATAAAGTGAAGCTTTGTAAGAGAGAAGAATAGAGCTTTGTTACTTTGTTTTTTTTATTGAAAGCCCAAGTAGCTGTATTGATTGGTTTGACTCCACCCAAGAGTTAAGCAATTCCTGCTCTCTGAACATACAGTGGAATAAGCTGTTTCATAAAATATGGAGACCCCCAATCCCTCAGCATACACTAAAGGAACACTTGACAGGCTATATTAGCATCATATGAAGTTTTGGGCCAAATCAGTGGCTTTTTTTTTTTAAAGATAAAATTCTACAAATTATTGACACCTTAAGTGGAAGACAAATATTTAGAGAAGACAATGAGTTGTTTCTTTGAAAAATGCTGGGGACTCAGTGTCTTGCCTACTTGGCCCCATCTTTCACCTCATGTGGTGGCCCTTCACTATTTCCTTGTGTAGGTGACTCTTGTTTGTTCCAACTCTGAAATTCCATATACATTTAACTGCAGTGGGAGTAACTGGGGGCCATGAGTGAGAAGTTTTTGCCCAAAGCAGCCCAGTTAGACCAAGGGTTTGAGATGAAGGTTTGACCACATCTTAGTTATCTGAGAAAAAGTAGACCCACTTACAATAGAAAAGGAGATACAAACTTTGAGTTATAAAATTAATAAGTCACAGGGGTATATAGCACAGCGTGGGGAATATAGTCAATAACGTTGTAGTTACTTTGTATGATGGCACATGGTTTCTAGACTTATTGTGGCCATCACATTGTAGGGTATACAAGTGTCAAAGCACTGTACTGTATACCTGAAACGAACATAATATGGTGTGTCAAGTATATTTTAATAATAAAAAAGGTAGTTACATTCTTTTCAAGCAGATCTTGTAATGGTAACATTGATAATATTTTTATCCAGAAGGAGTATAAAACAGCTCCTGTTTATCGTCCAAACATACCATCCCTTCTTGGAAAGAGTGAAGAAAACAAAAAATCTTCTTCACTTTCTGAGTCCTGTTTCTCTTTAGACTATCCATTTTTAATTCTTTTAACCCTGAACATGTCAGCTGTGTTTGACCATAATTAAGTTAATAAGAGAAAAGATGCTCTTTTTTCATATTAATAAAATGATAAAAGTAATCACAGTGAGTATTTACTAAGTGCTAAGCACTGCATAATGGTTAAGTTTTATGTGTCAAGTTGGCTAAGATCCCAGATATTTGGTCAAGTTTTATCCTGGATGTTACTGTGCATGTGTTTTTGGATGAGATTTACATTAAAATGGGGGACTTTGAGTAAAGCAGGCTAATCTTCATAATGTGGGTGGGCCTCATCCAACCAGCTAAGACCCTAAAGAGAACAAAAGGCAGATCTCCTCCCAGCAAGAGGGGCTCTTCAGCAGACGACCTTTGGACTTCCTCAGCACTGTTGCTTTTATATTAGACTGTCTTTGGACTTGCACCGTAACCATTCCCCGAACCCCCAGCCTGTCAGCCTCCCCGATCAGACTGCGTCAACCTTCCACACTCACAGGAACCAGTTTCTTCACATAAATCTGTTTCTACACATCCACATCCTATTGGTTCTGTTTCCCTGGAGAACCCTGATGAATACTCATTGCAGTAGGTATTTAAAATCTATTAATTCATCTAATTTTGTCAATGATCCTATGGTATTTGCACACGATACTTTATGAGTTGCTATTGCTTCACGGGTCAGGGAATGAGGCTTAGTGAGATAAAGGAATTGGCCGAAGATCATCCAGCTAGTAGGTGGCAGAGCTGTGATTATAATCCGAAGGTTATGGACCGAATCGCTCGACTTTACCACACCCGCCAGCCCTTGACATTCTTTGGTGTTAGTGATAGTGAACAGGCCTCAGCGCCAGCCCATCTGGAATCCGTCTTTGAGCCAGACCTTTCCTGCTGTCAGGGGGCTCCTGGGAGTCTGCTTGGCGTCTGCCCGGGAGCCTGCCACACCTGACCCTCTCTGGTAAACTCAGGCATGATTCTTCACTTGCTAACCCTCAGTTTCCTCTTCTGCCAAAGGAAAGTACATCACTTTACCTGAGTGTTGTGAGGATTAAATGTGAGGGCGTAAAGTATTTATCTCATGGCCTGCACACACTCTAAGCGCTCCAACGCAGACATCCTCCCCTTCCCGTCTGGCTCTCATATGAACAGAAATGACACCAGTTCACTGCAGCTGGATCTCAGATGCTCCCGACTCCTTGTAGAGTGAGCCCTTCTGTGTGCCACCTGTGTTAGTCTGCCAGGGCCACCAGAAAGGAACACCTCAGGCTGATGGTTTAAACAACAGAAATTTATTTCCCCCCCCCTTCTAAAGGTTACTAGTACAAGATCAAGGTGTCAGCAAGTTTGGTTTCTTCTGAGATCTCCCTCTCCTTGGTTTGCAGAGGGTCACCTTCTCACTGTGTCCTCACGTGGTCTGTCCTCTATGTGCCCACCCCTGGTGTCTCTCTGTTTAAATTTCATCTTCTTATAAAGACATCAGTCAGATTGGATTAGGACCCACCCTAACAGCCTCATTTTAACTTAGTCACCTCTTCAAAAGGCTCTGTCTCTAAACGGAGTCACATTCTGAGACCCTGGGGTTGGGGCTCTAACATATGAATTTGGGGGAGTATAATTCAGCCCTTAATAGCAGCTTACCCCCTAGGTGTCAAGGACCTGCAGCCCAGGTACCCCCATTTATACCCTTCACTGTTGAGATTTATGCCCAGGACTTTTTCTGCCTGGCTGCCCCCTCAAACTTTCTGCCAGTCGGCACTATTGCTTTGGGATTATGCTAAGAAACTAGCTTAACTGATCAGAAATTAAAGGCAATAAGCTCACTCAAGTTCTATGAACTTATCTTTCTCTAATGGTTATGGAAAGCTAATCAGAACAAGTGTCAGGCACATAACAATTGCTTCATATTCATTATCTGTAAACTGCACCTTCCAATCCACCCCCTACACACCACCAAAGACACACACATACACACACATACCCTACTAGAAAAATACTCCAGGATCAGGGAGGCATTTGAAGCACACTTCAGACAACAGTTATGTGTACGTGTGTATGTGTATGTGTGTACATATGTGTGTGTGTGTGTATGTGTATATGTGTGTGTATATATGATGTGATAGTCACTGCTCTTGTCCCCCGTGACTTTTGCATTCGTTAAATACGCTCCTATTTGTCTTAGTTGCTCTCTGAGAGGCGACTCCTGTTCATACCGTGTATCCTATCAGTTCAGTCTCTATGTTTATTGTGCCCCCCAGCAGAGAGGCTCTGGTTGGGTTGGTTACTATCCAACATAGAGCACCCCAACAGGTAAGAGTTTCCGGGTCAGAACGCTTTCCTAGGCCGCAGGACGTCTAGCCTGCTTACTGTTGGCTTTGGCTGAGGCACTAACAACACTGGGTCCAATGGGAGATACTTAGGGAAGCAAAGCCTCACGGGACAAACGCAGTGACTTGCTTAGAAGGAACCCGAGTGACCCATATCCTGGGAAGAGGGTATAGGAAGGCAGGTACCGGCCTCCCTATCCCTCTGTGGCTTGCCGAGGCCCACCATGAAGACTGACGCCATGTCAGCACTGCAGTCGCCGTCCTAAAAAGTCTCACTGCTTTTGGCTGGCTGCCCGCTCCCGAAGAGGCGCACTCCGTTTCAGAGGACAAATGGATTTTCCAGCTCCAAGAATTAAATGTTACAAAAGGAGATCAAACATAGGCCTCGGTTTTATGTCATTTGAAATCATTTAATGAAGATATAAGACCAAATTACTAAAGAGTAAAGTTGTGCAAAGAGAATAATTTGATATTTTGGAGGGAAAAAGAAAACCTATAGGGAAAAAACATTCAGAGTCTGAGAAGTTGTTTCCACCCTCCCCACTTCCCTTTTCTTTTCTGTCTTTTAAGCCACATTTAGATAGAGTGCAGGCTTCTACAGTTGAACTTCAAGAATAAAGGGAACAGGAAATCAATGGGAATCACGTCTTAATGAAAACTTTTCTAAAACAGTCCAAGAATCCAGAAGAGACTCATTCTGTATTGAATTTCTGCGAGTTGGCAGAAAGGGCCGGGCTGGTAACCAGTGATTGATGCCTGCCATCAGCAGTGCCCCCATTCCTTCCCTCCCTGGAAGCCTTAGACAAATCCTGCCTCCTTCAACAAGCTCTCCATCACATTCGTGAAGTCCAGGCTCCAGATGGGCATGGTTCTAATGTTAATAACTATTCCAGGTAGAACTGATTTGCATGATGTAGGGTCTTGGCAGCAGTTTAATTACTTTAGGGTAATGATGCAAATCTCAGTGAGGGGCCAGTTTTGGCATTGCTGGCTATTAACTGCAATAATTAATATGATTAAGCGTGCTGCTTTAGGAACTCTTTTATTCCCCTTTATGTACGAATGTTTGAGGCTTGCCCTCTGCAATTATTTGTGCAAAGTTTCCTTCCCCTTATTTTTCTCTGTAGGGCAGGATATATTTCTGAAAACACAAGTATCTTTATATATTGGTTTAAAAAAAACATTATCTTCTGGAAACTTTTTGCAGAGATAAAGCAGAGGAGGGACTTAATTTTCTTTGTCACCCCCTTGTCTCCTTCTTTCTTTCCTTGTTGTTTGCTTTTGCTGCCTTTCCCACTTTGTGTAATTTTATGGCCCTTCAAAGTGAAGTCAAGTTTCTTAGCACTGATGCAAAGAGTTTAGACAATAACAACTTATGTCGTTGATTGTTTACTGTGTGCCAGCAATTGCTGTAAGTGCTTTACTTGTCTTATTTTACATCATCACAATGACTGTATGATTTCCATTTTCCAAGTAAAAATATGAAAGTTTACACAGATTAGGCATCTTGCCCATGGTAGTAAAGTTCGAATAAAATCAAGGTGGTCTCGCGCCCCCAGCGGGAGCTTTTCCCTACAAACTTCTACTGCAATCTGGCAGTTGTGAAAATAACTTCTCTCTCTCAAAATAATAGTCATTTGTGTAACTTATTTCCTGCAATGTACATACTCGTATGTTAAGGATTTATTTTGTGCCCAGGCTATATTGGGAGCTCAGGCCACTAGACATAGCCCCTGCCCTCAAGTAGTCATGTCCTTCTGGAGATAATTATAATAGTGTGAAAGAGCTGCCGTGAAATCACAAAAAATATCTTTTAAAATAATGTTAATATGGTCAGTCAGTCACAGAGATTTAATGTGCACCTGAAAAATCCCAGTTAATTCCAGCCACTGGATTATTTCTGGCAAAAGTCTGAAGAAAAGCCAACAGGTATTCCGTAGATGAAACCCTCACTATCATTCAAACATTAGCAATCACCAAATATGTCCTGTAGGACACAGTGAACAACTGTGGGTCCTGGTGTCACATAGACTGGCTTCATGTTTTTATTGGGTTCCTTATTAGGTTGTATGACCTTAAGCATTTTACTCAAACTCTCTGAACTTCTGTTTCCTCACCTATAGAAGCAAATGATAACATGTCTTACCCTCTTTGGCTGTTTAGACCAGGGGTCAACAAATTTTCCTAAGCAGAAAGGTAGTAAATATTCCAGTTTTTACTGGCCATGCAGTGTCTGTCACAACAACGCAACTCCACCATTGTAGCCCCAAAGCAGCCATAGACAATAGTAAATGAACAGGTGCAGCTCTGTTCCAATAACACTTTATAAAAATAGACAAGCTAGACCCTGGTTTAGAACATTAAGTGAGATGTTAAAAGAAAGCCCCGATAGATGAGGGTCTTTGGTTAACTGTAGAGACTCAAGCATTATTCATTTTCTCTCCTTCTTGCAATTTATTCCATTAGGTTGGTAGGTCACAGAGATGCATGCAAACACTGTATCTCTCTTGAGGCGGTCACGGTCCAGTTGTGGAGACAAGACATAGAAAATACAGAGAGTAACACAATTTTGCAAGTGTCAATTATAAAGGGAACAGAATAAACTGTAAAGTTACAGGAACTGAGTGAAGAGAACAGCTACCACAGGAGAAATGATTATGGTTAAGTGAGGTAAGAAGAAAGGACTTCCAGGCAGGCAATTCAAGGAAGGGGGCCTGTTCTAAGTATTTTCAGAGGAAGTTGGGTAGAGCTGTTTGTCTGGAGAAGAGGGGGAGTCTATGAAGAGGGACTGGAGGCCCAGTTTAGGAGGGAAGGTAGAGGGGGCTGAAATGTCAGGTTCGGGAGTTTACATGTTTTTCTATAGATGTCAATCGTTGTGCTGTGCAGGGCTTTCGACACCAATAGAGGAGACACTCCACAGGTATATGTTAAAGAAATTAATACATCTGAAGGGATCCGCATGATGATTGGGCAGAAAATGGCAGCAAAAAATCAGGGTGATGACTCAGACCTGGGTGATGACAGTTTGAATTGGCCGGGAAGGATATAAGGGAAAGACACAATGTAGGAAGAATTGACATGACCTGAAGACTGCACACAGGTAACAGAGAGGACTAGTTAGAGGTGATGCTGACATTTAAGTGTGGTGACCAAGAGAACAGTGTGGCTGGAACAAAGGACGTCAGGGAGGCAGCTTTTTGGAGGACGCTTCATAAATTACATCTTAGGACTTGAATTTAGAGTCCCCAAAGGACACCCAAGTGGAAGTGTTTAATACAATAAGATGGGCTTAAGCCAGAAATGGAATCTGGAAGCAGGTGTGCAGGGATCAGCCTAGTAAAAGAGATGGCCCATGAGAATGGGTGAAGTCTTGATTCTCGGAGGTCCGAAGAGCAAAATAAGGACCTGGCGTAGGGACAGAGTCAGAGACAGGGCTCTCCTCAGAAAACCAAAAGCAGCCCCCTAGCGCCTCCTGAACACCATGGCGGTAACAGCTCTGAGAGACTGGGAAAGTCCCAGAGCATTTTTTTTTTTTTAAGTCTAGAAACACAGATCAGCAAAAGAATCAAATAAACCCTGAGATTCTGATGTGGAGAAACTTTTCGCATACAATCCTGAAGAAAAGATAATGAGTGTGAACTCCTGAACTATTTAAGTTTGGATATGTGGATCTACTATGGTATAATCTCAAAGCGTTCAGTTAATGCAAGACACAGGAATGTGTCACCAATAATAATGATAAAACAACTCTAAGACAATCTCAGCTCTCTTCCAAATGGGGTTAATTTAATCACTACTCAGTAAAGCAGCTTTCAGATAGAGATCCTAATTTTTGGCCTGTTAAATAAATACAAGTTTATAACCAGTCTCGAACATTCTCAGTAGATCTCAAATTGATCCATTTCTATTGTCTTGCCCCTGCCTCACTAATCTTACTACTCCTGTGAGGAAAGGAGTTCCCCTTGATGAGGAAGAGAAGTAGTCTGTGTGTCACCATTGGTATTTAGCTAATTATTGATTGGAAAACATAGCAAAAGAGAATTAGACATTGATCTTAATAAAAGGGGAAGCATGAGCCTGTTTGCTTCACTAGGAAGCTATAGCTCTTCACACTCCAGGGGATCATAGCATTGCTCCACTAAGGGGACTAACACTCCCCCTTTCCCCCCTCTGGTACCAGATTGCTGGGGGATCCAGGGGGCGGTGCTGGACCATAGAGGCCTGTGAGTCTAACTAGGGGGGTTAAAATCCAAAGCCTGTGAAAATTTGGGAAGTTGATTGGTTCTTTTGAAAAAGTGCCTGGTCTGTCCCAAGCCCAAGCTAATATAATCCCAGGGGAACAAAGGAACCCCCCAACCCCCGACTTCCCCCTCTGTTTCTCACCCGATGGCCTGTACTAGCCTGTTCTCTCCATGGCCATGTGGCCCCAGCATTTGCACGGCCTCTGGCTGTGTGAACTCCACCCACAGGGTCCAGGAGGAGACTGAATACTGCAGCACAGGAATGGGCTGGGGCTGGAAACACAAGCTAAACTAGTCGGATGCTGGACTGGACTGGACTTTAATATGGAGCAGAAACCCTGGGCGGTGGCCTTTATCCTGGCCCTACTGATGACAAGATCACACCTTTTCCATGGTGAGATGGATGCAGATGGGACATTGGGAAGTCAGGAGGGTAAGCCCCTTAATTTTACATCACCAATAAACTGTACCACATCCTCCTGTGTGGGTCTCAGGAAATTGTTTTCCTCGTGATACTACAAGAACTGATTTTCCACTGATAACACATGGAGCAAAAGCAAGAGAGATGGATCCTTCTAGAATAGCATTGTCATTATATTTTCTCTAAGTAAAAACAGAGAAGTGTTACTCAGGGGCATTAGGATCTGGCCTTGTTAGACACCCACTCCCTATTAAATTGGTGGGTCATGAAGAAAGTGTTACCATCTGAAATAGTTTTTGAAGGAGTTGTTCATTTTCCACTTGCCATTTACCTCTTTCTGGAAGTCAATGAAATACACACTACTTATGTCATTGAGGGATCAACATTCTTTCATCACTAACAGTAAAGGAATAATACAATTTGTAAATCTAGCTCTAGAGCTTGCCAAGTTAATATTTCTAATTTTTTTAAAAGAGAAAGCTCAGATCCAGAGAGGGTAGATGGCTAAAATTGACTCAGCAAGTAAGTTGGAGAATTAGCTCTAGAACTCCAGAGTCCTGGCTCCCAGTCCAGGACTTTAAGTATGTCTTTGTCAGAGATTCACTTGGGCCATGGGTGGATTCTCATTTCCTCGTGGGAATTTGTAAAGAACACTGAAGCCACAACCACCAGAAACATTAAAGATGAAGGATTTATGTTGGGAATGAGTGAACCATGCCCATGTCCTAGCAACACATTTTAAGGATCGAACAGCACCAGAAAACCGTGTTAGAAACCTGGTGGCAGGGGGCAAAAGCAGGAACCCTAAGGGGGCCAAGTATAATCCCTTTCACTGGGGACAAGGGGGACCCAAGAGCCAGCCCTGAAACCTTGGTTTTTAAAGCGGTTGTCCGCAGACATAATGCCCTTAGTTTGATCAAAGGGCTGGGCCACACAATCCCAGGGAACAGGAAGGCTGACAAGGGGGGAAGGGCCCTTTGTCCTCCTTGCCTGGAGGCCTGGAATCCGGATGCCTTGGGGGGCTGGGCCTGGTGGCCACGGAGGCCCCGCCTGTCCCCTGCATTCTCCCGCCCTGCTCTCTGCCCCGTCCCCATAACCAAGAGATGGGTCAGAGCCTTACCCACTCCCCACCCTCCGTGTCCTATCGGTTTTCTTTAGCACATTAATAAAAAAAACTTCCTCAGCCCCATAGGCTTTGCTCGAACCTTTGTTGTTGAATTCTACAATCAGCAAAGGTGAGCCCCCCAATTTAACTCTCTGAGTCTCTCTCCCACCCCGTAGTTTCCTGAACAAATATTTCATGTGTCGTCCAGGTCACATTCTTGACCTTGTTGATTCAGGTGCCTGATAATTTTGGACTAATGACAGCCCAGCAATCACACTGGTTACTGTTCCCCCACCCCGTAGGCTCCCCCCTTCCTTCCGTCGCCCAGCAGCTTCCCTGGCTCACTTTTGTCCTGGCCTCTTCCCCATGGATTGCTCTCCCCCTGCAGCCTTTCTTTATCAAAGTGTCTGCTCTGAAGGCTTACACTTCGGATTCCTGGTCTGGGCGCCCTTGGCCCGTTCATTATTTAATTTTATTTTTCAGTCCCCTGCCCGTCAGGCAACATCTGCACACTGTGATTGTTTTCATTTTTGAAAGCCCAAATGCACATTGCAGCCTTGTAGATAAGCTTTAAAATAATTATAATGATCTCTGGTGCATGCAGACACACACACACACACACACGAGTTAGAAAAATGTGCCTAAGACCCACCCACATTCTTAGAAGCACAGAATTTCAGTGATGAAAGGGCTTCGTTCTCTGCCCTTTGGCCCCTACAGCAGCGCGACTGAGAGTGCCCGCTCCCCTGATTGGCAGGTTGTTGGGAAGGGTATCCAGTCGGTCAAACAAATAGAGAGAGAACCTTACAGAGGCTTTGCAGCATTCAGTGGACTGCATTGTCACGGAAGGAGGCAGCACTGTCTGATAGCAGCCAACGTAGGTCTCGTCGGGAAGTACCTCATCCGGAGCCGTCGGGGAAGAAGAGGGTAGACCGGGCCTCTGAGGATGAGTGATACATGGATTTAGGAAAATTCCTCCTCTGATCTTTTTGGGTTTTTTTAACCCCCCCACTTCAGATATATTAAACATTGTTTTGGACCCAGCTGTGTCGCCCAATATTTGTGTGTTAAATCCTAATCCCCAGTACTTCAGAGTGTGACTATATTTGGAGATAGGACCTTTAAAGTAGTAATTAAGCTAAAATTAGGTATTTAGGATGGTCCACTATACTGGACAGTAGGGAGATCAGCGAGAAAACGGTCCTCCGTAAACCACGGAGAGAGGCCCCACATCAGACCAGTCCTGCCAGCATCTTGGTCTCAGACTTCTGGCCTCCGGAACCATGAGAAAATAAATTTCTGTTGTTTAACTGACCCAGTCTGTGGTACTTTGTTATGGCAACCCTCGCAGACTAATATAAACATTGATATTTCAAGATGACATTAGTTCTAGATGGACAATGAAATTAATTAGAGACCAATTTCTGGGCAGGAAGTGGTCTTTCTGTCTCTGGGTGGGCTTCCAGGCACTTAATTCTTATTCGTTCACAAGCTGTAGATATTTAGCCTCTGTTCATTGGGCAACTACTTCATGACAATCCCTGCGCTAGGCCAATAAACAGAGTCAGAAGCCCGTGACTCTGTCTAGGTCTAAATGAGATTAGCATCTCTGTGGCAACTGATGCATGTCAGTGGAGGGTCCCCAAACCACCTCCTCTCTAGGACCTGATGGCTACCTTGTAATAAGACTTTTCTTCTTTGATTAGTAGATTTATTCCTAAAGTATTAGGTTTATGTGGGTCAAAAAATTTGAACTAAATGCAATGTGGCATGCTGGGTAGTATCCCAGAACAAGAAAAGGACATTAGTGGGAAAAAAAAAAGAAAAGGAAAAGAAAGAAGAAAAAACTGAGGAAATCCAAAGGAAGCAGTTTAGTTAATAGTAGTGTACCAATATTAATTTCTTAGTTTGCAGAATGTACCAGGCCTGTGTAACATGTTAACATTATGGGAAATTGGGTAAAAATATATAGAAATTCTTTGTATAATCTTTGCAACTCTTCTATAAATCTGAAATCATTCTAAAGTAAAAAGTTTATGTTTTTTAAAAAAAGTTTAAATATTGTCAGTTTTACTAATGGATTAAAGACCAGAAACATTGTATATAAAGCAGTCTGATTCAGCCTTTTAGTTATACAGTAATAGAATTTACATTTGAAATGTTGGTGTGTTCTAGCTACAGATGTTTTAAATGGTTGGGCGACTGTCTGTACTTCGGCAGTCCAGGTTCTGATGCCTGGCCAGTCTAGATAAGAGTGAGACCTAACTCAGCTGGCCTTCAAAAAGAGAGCCCCTAAAGGCCACTAACTGGGGACAGTCTCAAGTGAGATTTGCTGATGGGGCTTTTTTTTCTTTTTCTTCTGATTGGACAAAAGTAAACTCAGTTTCTTGAGAACTCTATGTTGTTGAAATGACTGACTCCCTCTGTCTTTCTTGGTGTCATTCCAGGAGAAATGATTGCTTTTAACTCCTTTCATCGACTGAGGATCCCTTCTTTATTCCCTACCAGGTCATGAAGAGGCAGAAAGATTGTGTTATATCCATTTTGGGGGGGGTCTGAATTCTCACTTAAGAGGTAGTTTCTAATTCTACCCCTGGAACTAGGGAACTAATCATTAATTAGACCAATAATACACGAGAGACTTGTTTTGTTTGCTGACAAGCATTTAAATATTCTAAGGATTATTTGCAACACTTTTGAATTGGGAAGCTTCAGAAAAATGTCTGGATATTTGGTTTCTTTTGAACAATCACAAGTCCTGGGATCAGAGACCTATGTTCATACATGGAAAACATGTATGACATGTGGGACGGAGTCACCACTGTACCTTTACCAGGGGCCGTGTGCTCTCCATCCCCATACTCCCCACACAGCTCTTTCCATCCATTTATGTTACTTGCCCAACAACTTAAAACATGTGAGTTTGCAATCCTGGTCTAGATCCATGTCTAACTCCAGGTCATGCCTCTCTGTGAGTCATAAAGTCAGTGTGGTAGATAACCAGCACTAAAGAAGGAAAAAGAGAAGGGGGAAGAGGAAGAGGAGGACATAGAAACTATCAGAATGTATCACCTGGAGTAAGGGTTAGTGTTACTTTGTGGAACCTTTGTTTCAGTTGGGTTTGTGTGTGCTTGCACTAGGCCCTTACAATGTAAAATACAACGTATATTTTCTCCTGTGAGTTTCAATAAAAATACTTGTTTTCCTTTTAATTACCTGAAGGATGGGAGGGATAGTTGTTATATAAGCACAGCCATGGAATTTATACAAACGTAACAATATGGACCCCTATGAACCCTGTAGAAGAGCGATTTTCAAGCGATGTGCCACAAGAATTTTTAAAACATGCAACACCTGACTTTTTCATCAGGGACGCTGACCTCTTTTCCCTGAGATTGTCAAGTAAAAGAATTACAACAGCCAACAAAACAAGAGTCACCCAGTGTGAATAGATCAAAATTATACCTAATTTTTTATCAAATCAGCAAAAAATATATTTTCTAGCGTGCCTCAGAATTTTAGTTATTAGTTTATATGTGTTGTGAGATGAAAATGCTGAAAATTGACGCTGTCAAAGGTTTATAATGAAAAAAATTAAAACATCTAATTGAAATGAAAAAAAGAAAAATCCTCTTGGTGTTTCTAAGACCTATGATCTGTCAGATTGCATAGCTGTATGGTGTTAAGTTAGATCACATTAAAGAATAGCTGGATTTCTTTACATAGGTTATTAGGGCAATTTACACTTTACACTAGATCAGCACTGTCCCATAGTGCTTTCTGTGATGATGAAAAATTCTATATCTGCCCTGTCCAATATGATAACCACAAGCCATATGCAACTCTTCAGTATTTGAAATGTAGCCAGTGTGACTGAAGATCTGGATTTTAAATTTTAATTAGTTTAAACTTTAACCACATATGGGAGTGGCTGTCAAACTGGACAGCATAGCTCTAGACTCTAGAACTAGTATCTTGAAAAAGGGATGTCCGTTTTTTTTTCTTGATTTCAGTACTAGAACGTTCATTGGCCTGACAAAATCATCCTATTCAGGCACTGCACACCGAAGAGTGAGGAAGGTTAATATTTACTCTGCTAGGCACAGTTTACTTCTTTTGGTCCAGATTATTGCTAGAGACAAATGATCCAACTTCTAACTGTGGACCCTGTAAATTATTATCCCCATGCTATTTGGTTTTTCAAATTAAAAATTGTTTGAGGCAGATTATATGATTTTTGAACTATATGGATTAAAAACTATAATATCTATTATTTAATCACTATTATAGTAGTAATAAAAGTAATAAAAACAGCACTAACAATAGCAGCCACTATTACATGCTCACTATGTGCCTGGTGCTGTGGTAAGTCCTTCGTATGCTATCGTCACCATAACCCTGTGAGTTGGGAGGCATGATCCTATACATGGAAACTGATGCCTGGGAAGGTTAAGTAACAAAATCACTCAGGAAGGAAGGAAGGAAGGAAGGAAGGAAGGAAGGAAGGAAGGAAGGAAGGAAGAGATGGATCTGGGATTTGAAGGGATTCGGAAAGAAAAGTAAGGGAAGAAGAGAGACAAAAACCAAAACCACTTGTGAGCCTAAAAGTCAACCTTCTTTCCGTAACTGAGGACGAGTACAGAGCTGAACTTGACGGGCCAGAGGCCACCTGCAGCCGTAGACCCGAGCCTCCCAGGGCTCACCATGGTCAGCGAGAGCCGCACACAGGGGACAATGGCAGAATGCAGCCTGAGGAGCGAAGAGGCTCCCATGTGGTAAGAAGCTGCATTTTCTTTGCTCTTTTTTACACAAAGCTGCTGTTGACATCAAAGTGGCGGCCTGTGACCCATGATGTGCAGTGCCTGAGCGCAGAGGCCCCCATTTCAGTCGCAGGTCATTTTTGCAGTTGTTTAAACTAGCTAAGTTAAGGAAACCAAGCCCAGTGCCCAAATTAATACATAACTTCTATATTTTCTGGGGTGTGGATTATCATTTAGTTTAATATCCATAGCCAATTGGTTCTAGGTGAGCTTTTCACCTCTTAATGTCTCTTCATAAAAAACTTTTTAACAGGAAAATATTTCTTTAAGACTATATACAAACATATTGAATATGAAAGCTTTTTGTGAGCATATATATACACACATATGTACACATATATACTCACATAATTCTTTCATATTTGATTTGTAGGAAACCAAGAACAAAGCATTGCAAGAAATCTTTCAATAATCCCAGATTCTCTCTTTCATTTCTATTTCTATTTTAAAGAGCATCCTTCACAATAAGATGTATTTCGAGAGCTTCTTAGATGATTAACTGGGACTACATTTAGATGGGCCTCTCTCACGGTTTCTCATTTTACCCCTTTCAGTAGACTTTTGCACATATGGTCACTCAGATCTATAAGATTTACCCAGAAAATTTTTAAAACCAGATTTTCCCATGTGGCTTTTAATTGTCCTCCTCAAATTGTGTTTACCATGCCGCTGTTCCCCAGGGCTTGGGCTTCTCGCTTACTCAGCTCTTTCTTCCTCGGGTGACACTGGGTGGTCTCTCAGCCACTTCTGGCCTTTAGGTGTCATGAACAGCTCTGTTTCATGTTTTTCACACAGTTTACTTTTTGACCTTGGTTTAGGGACTGAGATATTATTCCTTTCTCCTTCTCCTCCTTCTCCTCCTCCATTTCCTCCTCCGCTTCTTCCTCTTCCTCCTTCTAAATGGCTTGTTATTTTTCATGGAGGATGGCATTTAAGCTCTGTCATCTTTGGGGTCAAGTCTGTGCAGTGGCGAGCAAACAGGACAGCCAGTTACAGGACTTCTCCATTCTTATTTTTTAAATTTATTTGTATTTCTCCTGCCCTGAAGTTAGAGGACAGAGAGTTGATATTTTATGTAACAAGTACTGGTATTGCACTTACAGTATACAAGGCATCAGTGCTCAGTGCTTTCCTGAAATATTAGTTAATTCAATCCCCAGGACAACCTTATGAGGATGGTGCCATTATTCTTCATATTGTAGTTGAGGAGATGGTGGCACGAAGAGGTGAGTCACTTGCACAAAGTCACACCTTTGGTGAGCAGGAGGGTCGGCATTCGAATCCAGACAATCAGACCCTGTCTCCAATCTACTAACCACTACCTTAGGGGGGGAAAAGGAGCATGAGTTGCTTGCTTTAAGATGTCTCTGATGAATCAGTGCAATGTTTCTAGGACTAACACCAATTTTATCTCTGTTTACATTAGACCCAAGTGCTTTTTCCCCCCCTCAAAGTACTTTATAAAAAGTATTATAACTCATAGCAAATGCAAAGTCCTAGAATCCTGCTCAGGCACTGTATTTGCATCTTTTCGCTTTTCAGGCCAAGTCAGATGGGCTGAGTTCATCATCGTTCTGGGAAGGCTGCTGGCATTTGTGTCTCTTTTCACCCTGTTACTCCCATTGCTGCCCTGTGGTCACTTTTCATGAGTTTTTTTCAACATCTAAGTCCTGATTTATGTTTTGAGAGCCACACCCTTTTCAAGAACACACACACAGAGATGCCATACACTAATGAAAGGTGACCTTTTCCCATGACAAGAATCTAGATGAATTGCAGGAAGTAATACACTGTGCAGGGAAAATGGTCTTTGATCTTCCTCTTTTATTTTTTTAATGTAAAGCACTTCCCATGAAGAACAATCTGAGTCTAATGAGGTTCTTTAAGTGGAGATTACAAAGACCCCCAGAGTATCAGAGAATAATTCTGCTGTTGGTCTCTGATTTACTCCGTCTGATGGGATGTGTGTACTGGGGAGGTAGGAGGAGACTGAGGGCTCTTAGAGGGAATGGCTCCAAGCATTTAGGGTCATCAGTGACTATTCCTGAATTGTAGAACATGAGCCGGAGGCTCTATAGCAGTGTTTTCAAACTCTGGACTGGGACTCCTAAGTGGACTCCGAGATCAGTGTTGAAAGAAATTTAAAAAATCGCAACTTAGAGGAGAGCAGAAAACTTCAGAATGAGTGACACCGATTACAGATAGACAGTTTTCCTGGAAACTTCCCTAAATGTGTGTATATATAGAATGTGTAGGCTAAGTTGCAATGTAAAATATATCTCTTACTATGTATTCCATTAAAAAATTTTTTGAAAAACTCTGGTCTGTAGCATTTTCTCTACCTTCTGTGAACTTCACCTACAAGCCAAAAGGACAATTGGTTAATGTTCTAAAAATATTAGGCACATTTCGAACAGGGGATTCTACAGGGAGTACCAAGAGGGGTCATTTGTAATAGGAGTAAGTGACTCTATTCTTCTTGTCAGTGGGAGTGTATTTTGGAGGTGAAGTCAAAGGAGAGTCCCGAAGAGAGGTCAGAGTCTAAGGAGATGTGAAGCAGTTGTTGTTCCAGCCTCATGGGCTGGGAGGACGAAGACCCAAGCTGCAAATGGCCGATGAAGGTAAATCGTGAAAGCATTTTCCTGGTAGGAAGGAAGAAACAGGTACAGGTGTCCCCCGCTTTTCAAAAGTTCACATTATGCCACTTAACTTTTACAGAAGACCTACATTAGTACTTGCTTTCTCTGATAAAAAGGTGAAAAATAAAAAGAATGTTGTGTTTGGCAGCAGCCATTCTAGATGCAGTGGCGCCTCCCCCCACCCACCCCCCGCCCCTCTCCGCCCCGCAGCCACAATGGCTCCCACAAGCTCCTTCCCCGGGAACTACACTCAGCATCTCAGCATCAAGCTGTCAGGGCTGTGAACTGTGTCTGTGAGCATCTGTCCTTTATCTCCGTTGATTTTGTGCATCTATTAGAAAGATGTGTCCTAAGGTATCAGAAAGGCCTAAGAGCTCATAAGTTGTTAGACTTAGTGTAAAACTGGACGTAATTAAGTGTTTTGACCATGATGAATGAAATAAAGATGTTGCATGCATTGAACTTGCCTTGATCCACCAGTCTGACAATTTACTTGCAGAGAGAAAGAATCTCGAAGCGGCTGAAGTTACTATTGGTTCTGCTAGCAGCAAAAGGGTCTCTCTACTAATGGATAAAATGGAAAGTCTGCCACTTGAGTGGACTGAGGGCTATACAAAACGTGGTGTGTATTTGTCATAGCATTCCTGCTTTTACTATGCATTGGGGTTATTTCAGGTTTTATGTGTTATTTGGTGTGATCTGGTAGGTTATTTTGTGGGGGCAGTCTAGAAAATGCTAAAAAAATTTTAAACATGAATTATATAAATTAATGGTAGTTACTTCTTCCTTTTATGCCATTTTGGCTTATGGAAGTTTTCACAGGAATGGTCTACGTTCAAATAGTGGAAGATCCCTGTATAACAGGAGGGAACAGGGTGAGGAGAATGGACCTAGAGTAGCAAACGGATGACTGTTGGACAATCCTGAATCATATGTGTGTTTGCTTTGACTGGCCTGGTATTTTAAATATTGAGTTGGCCAAAAAATCCATTTAGTTTTTTCCATAAAATAAAAGACACGTTTTTTATTTTCACCAATAACTTTATTGATTTGGATATTCTCAGTATGTCGGCTATCTCCTGCTGTTGACTTCTAGTGGGTAGAGACCAGGGCTACTGCTAAACATCTTCTGATGCATAAGACAACCCCACAGCAAAGAATTATTTGGACAAAATGTCAATAGAACCAAGAAACTTCGCAAACCATTTTGGACATGTCTGATCAGTCACAGCACTTTCTCCATATACTGCACAAATCTTTTTTTTTTTTGCATTTTAATTTTTCATCTTTACCTTTCTTGAAATGTTCTGTGTTTTCAAAAAATTTCAAAAAGTGTTCTGTGTTTTCTTCCATTTTCAATATTAAAATGGCTGCAGAAAAATTCACCACTTTCGATGTTTTTTTTAAATGCATGTTGATATGACAGCTATCACAATACAGTCTAACGAAATTGTTTTGAATGACGTTAAAGACAACTAAGCGCTACTAGAGCCATTGTTCAGAAAAAACTAAATGAACTTTCTGACCAACCCAATATTAAGACATTCCCATTAAAATTGGGGTTTCTACTTTCTCTTGAATAATCAGAAGACCTGGCATCTCTGAGTCTCCTCTCATGGGCGGTAACGATCCGCAGCAGTGAGCAGTGAGCAGGGCTGTCCCATGGGAGAGCCAGCAGCATTTTTGCCTCCTTACATTAGTATTAAATTAAGAGTTTGGTTCCTCAGTTACAGCAGCCACGTTTCAAATGCTCAATGGCTACAGGCAGCCAGTGTCCACCACATCAGACGGCACAGGAATGGGCCACTCGCATCATCACAGAAAGTTCTATTAGCGTTGCTTTTAGACCCTGTGTTCCTACTGCTTTCTCACCCTGGCTCAGTCTGTTTCTTTTTGTTACCTATTTCAGTCTTTGGGCATTTCTGTTTGTAACTCCCATAGCACAATAGTTATGCTAGGTTGGCTGAAAATTCCTGTGACTTAATGCTGGGAAAGAAAATCTATAGCAGTTGACCACAGACTCGCTGAAGTGCTCCAACTGTGTGTATATGTGTGTGTTTTCTTTGCAAAGTAAGGAATCACAAGAATTACAGAGACTGTCTATGTGGAAATGGTGCTTGTAGAATTATTAGAATAGAAGAAGAGTAGGTTTCAGTTAGAGTTCTTCACTACAGGAGGAAACCACAGAGAAACAAACCTTACTTCCTGTTGTCTACAACTATGGATATCCAGTAGAGTGGGTGAGACAGAGCCGAAAGGACCAAATCTGATGAGAGTGAGTAACAGCATAGCAACAAAGAACTTCCCTACCTGGGGAAAAGTTAATATCCTGGTAGGATATATGTGGGCAGGGAAACTTCTGGCTCTGCCCATACATCACAGAACACAAGGGAGAATTGACAGTGATTGGGTTTATTTGATCAGTGTCAGTAAGCCAGTGGGGCAAATCAGATCTGAGAGCATCATTTGGCTTAAATCGTGTGACACTCCAAAATTAACCATGTAATGATAAATATCCATATCATTTGTATAAGCACAGACATTTAGTATCTATCTTTGAGCTTCAGTAAAATACCGCATACACATTCACATCCCCCCTTCCAAGCTCCCAAGAGCACAATGCAGGTCTCAGGACCCTAATGGGAGCACAGCTCTCTTAAGAGTTATTACAGTTAACGAATTTGGGATCCATGTTGTACTTTTGCAAATTTTAAATTTTATTTCTTCTGACTTGGTTAACGTGCCTTG